>VZRV01000964.1:205833-230686 GCA_013398115.1 Falcunculus frontatus | reverse complement strand
TAAATAGGGTCCCCGTGCGATAGTTGCTCCAATGAGCAGGTTCCACTCACGGTACAAGGAAAACAGCCGGACGCAGGAGCCTGCAACAGCGACGAATCCCATCCACCACGAAGGGAAAGGATCTCCTCTCTTCTCTGAATGCCAGAAGAACAGGAAGCTAGGGGCTGTACCCAGTCCCTTTTCGCCAGTTCAAATCTCGTGGTGATTCCACCCTACACGAGAAAACCCCAGGCATAAAAGGACAACCACCTAGGGTATGGGGAGATTCTTTAAGAGAAAAACAAAAGGAGAACTCCTTAAACCCCAACAATGTTAAAGGGATTAAAGTATGGAAAAGGCTTAAAAAAAACACCAGGGAAAAAAGAATCCAAACTCAACAAAAACCAAACAAGAAAACAAAGCTAACTGCAAGAGAATACTCAACCCTAGACCATAAAGGAGAATTCCAGTCCAGACAGAAAGCGCCCTAAATACAGAGACAATCTGAGTGAGAAATCATGAATGGAAACAACTGTCATAATTAATGTTCAGTAGGATAAAAGGACAGTTTAAATCTTAGAAAAATAAAGGCTTTTCATAAAGTGACTCTTTTGACAGTGCAATGATTCATTAAGCTCAGCTCTACCCAGCTACATTTATAGTTCTAAGGTGATTTTTTGCTGTGGTGTTTTGGAGTTGCCATGTAATTAGGAACGCACGCATTTTTCTGCTCGGCTTTTAAAAAAGGATATTTTATAGCACATTTTCTGTACTTTCAGCAGTCGTTGCTTCCTGATGCTCCAACTGTGACTTTGGCAGGCTCCAAGCTCCCTGGTGTTCAGCCCTGCTGCCGTGCCCCTCACATAATGGGCAACATGTGGAAATCACTGACATCTTCTGGCCCATGTGCCAGTAACTCCAAACCAGATCAGGACTGCTGTCCTCCTGAAACCTTGGGTTCCTACAGCACTGTAAGGGAGGAAAGTATCAAGTCTCTTTCTTAGGCTTCTTATTCCCACCATTTTGGCAAATTTTGAAACCCACCAAGGTTTTCTGTGAGAAAGCCAATAAGAATCTGTCTCCACTTAACTCAATGCAAATGTTATTTTAAATGCCTTCACTGAACATAAGCAAGGCAAATCCCAGAATTGTGGGTTCTCAATTTTGGCCTCTCAGTGTAGTCAAAAAGAAGCAGCAAATTTAGAGGAATGAAAGAACCTAAGTCTCCTTCATAAGGAAGCCCTGTGAAAGCAAGAGACTCTTCCAGAATGTTATTTTAATTTTTTTGCACTTTGGAAATTATGAACACGTCAAAACTAATTTTCAAAGCTGCTTTGGCCATACCCAGTTCATCTGGGGCTATTTTCTTTTGCTTCTATCATGGGGTGCACACGAAGAATTTAGAAATTTAGTTAAGGAAAAGACTTGCATGACCTGCAGTTGTCTTTGGATGCTTTTACCTGATGCAGGAGTGAGGACTTGAGAGACACCTGGGCAAGCTGCAGCAGATGAATGTGTTAACACAGAAATGTAACTCTGTGCAGAACACAAGGGTTAAAGTAACTTTAAGAAAATTCAGATTTTTCAAGATGACATGCCCCAATCCCAGTCTAAAATTATTAATCAAAAAAGAGATCATGAGTACTGAAAAAGAGATACTTTGACTTTGTAGAATGAGCTAAACATCTTAGTACTGAGGAAGAATAGTGAAAGAAGTATAAAAGCATTTAATAAAAGAAAGCTTTGATTTGGTTCCTATTTAGTGTCTGTTCCTGCTGATTTGTTTTTCTGAATCAGAGTATTGATGGAGGGAAAAATACTCATCAGAAAAGGCTACCTAAGGGATTTTATTGAATTGGTAATAGCATTAACAATTAATAGCAGTTGCTAATAGCAAAAATTAAAAGGGCAATCTATAGACGTGACGTGAATCTGATTTCACCCTTTCAGATGAGGTGATGATAATCCTGCAGCAAAGGTTTGCAATATGTGATCCAAGTTGTTGATCAGTCCCACACAAAGACACCTGGACCTGCTCCTCCTGCAGCAGTGCCGTGCCTAGAGGCCTCAGGGGGTGCATCTCCCCACCAGGGTTTGCTCCCTGATCTCCAAAGTACTGCTGCGTTTCCATCCCCTGCCTCTAAGTGAACTGACTGCAGTCCTGACAGAGGAAAACACCAAATCCTTGTGTTTTAGCATAGGGGTTTCCCCATCTTCAGGAGAATTTTCAGGTACTTGCGCCCACATTCTTTCTGGGATGAAGGACATACTGCCTAGGGAAATATTCCTGCATAAACAAGACTGATAATATTTTTGTTATCGTTAAAGCAGTGAGAACCAGAGAAATAGGAGGCTGCGACGGAAGGGAGGTAAGAGCAGGTGTGTTCAAACCAGGCCTCCCTGCAGCACCCAGATTTTCAGTGAAGAGGCTCCTGATTGTGTGCAACTTTTGTCAACAGCTCCCCATCAAAAGGAAGGATGCATGGAGGGTGTTTAATGTGCAGCAGGGATAATCAATTCCTTAAACAGGGATCAGGGGACCAATGGCTTCTGAACCATCACAGTCCCTGTGCTGACAGCATCACAGTACAGTGGGAAGGCAGGAATTGCACTGGGAAGGTGCAGCTGGGTGGTATAAAACAAATGTGGAACAGAGCTGCCTCCACACAGTGCTCAGGCCATGATGCAGTGAGAGAGCCAGTGCTGGACACTGAAAGAAGAAAATGGGGGGCTGTGACAGGGTGCAGGAGAGATTAGCAAGAGCTCTTTCAATAAAGAGACTGGGACCTAAAGAACTGCACTCCTGATTTAGGGGAGCTGGAAGTATTCCAGTGAATGAACCCTGGAACCCTGGTTACTATTTGGCTGCTGTAAAAATAGAAAGGGTTGAGCAACAGGCAAAAATGTGAAAATACCACATTATTTTCAATACCTTCACAGAATTTTTCAGTCTATAAAAATGTCAAAAAAGTCTGTTCTTCAGACTTTCAGGGAAGAGACAAGTTCCTGCTGATCTGATCCCAAAACAATTAAAAGCTTCAGCTCAGCAGTGAAGTCCTTTAAGCAAAACCAGATGTGTTGTTTGCTGTTAGGTGAGGAAGGAGCTCAAGGCGTGACCCAGCGAGCCCTACCAAGGCAGTGCTACTGCTTCTGACCCAGCAGTTGTAAAATCTCAATTAAATGCAGCTCCTGCAGTAGCAAATGGTCAGAGTGCCATGTGAGCTTCAAAAGCAAGAGCAGAAATAGGAAAAAAAAAAGGGGAAAAATTATCTAGAGAATCACAAGTCCAATGAAAGCAGAGAAATATATTTGGGATTGAAAGCGTCTGTTTGTGGTCTTTTAAATAAGAGCTGGACAGGCTCCAAATCATAACCAGGTGGCATCTAAAACAACTTTAGTAGATGTCCTGACCCCAAAAGTGTGTCCATGTGTCTACCCTTAGGGTGTGTAGATGTGCGAACAGGCTGGGATGTGTTAGAAGGTCTGGGGCAGGAAGGAATAGATTGAAATAATTAATACAGCTGAAAAAAAAAAGGAACTGTAAGGATAAGGAATGGCCTCTGCTGCTATAACTCCCTGGCACATTCCCTTGGGGAAGGACAGAAAAGGAGGGTGACTGGGTAAAAAGAATAATGTAACTCTGTGGGGAGCTTCAGATAAATAATGCAGGAGTGGATCTGCAACAGGAGAAACATCAGCTCAGCATGGAATGGGCCTTGAGGGATGGGGGAGGATATGAGACAAGGCTTCAGGATGTGTCCTACTTGATCCTGGGGCAGAGATCAGGATGGAAAAAGGGAAGGTGAGCCCAGGGCCTCCATCTCATCAGATGTGGATGGCACAGGCACTGGAAAAGCAGGTGAGGGACTGGATCCTGCGGGTGCAGGGACTTCCCAAGGTGTCAGGGCAATAAAGGGATGCTGCTGGGTACTGGTGTGCCCCCCTGTGCCCCTGGGTCCCCACCTCCAGCACGTGGGGCTACCACAGCAACCATCAGGCTTGAATCTGCTACTGGATGCACAGCAAAATCCATGGGAATTTGACCTCCTGAACTACATGTTGGCTTCAGAAAAGGAATTAGAACATCTTGTGCACAACCTAATGCTACTGCCAGAATAGTAGGAGCAAGACCTTCTGCCTCCACCCTTTTTGTGGTAAACTGAATTAATTCTGAGTTTAGCAAAGGAACATCCCCATACTCTGTCACAGAGAAAGCTGAAATACCCTTGGCCACAGTGGAAAGCAGGGAGCGCACCCAGAGAGGCTCATTAAAGCAAGGACTGGTGGTACAATGCCACATTCCTGCAGGGATCCTGTCTGGCATGTCCTGAAAGCAACTGGCAAGGCTCCCCAGCAAATCTCTTTCTGTTTATTAACAATTCCAGTTTAATTTTCCACGTGGGAATTTGTATCAACAAGATTTTTTTTAGGATTCGATGCTGTTATGTACCAAACACCTGTTGTAGCTCCCACCTGTGCTGGCAGCCCTGACTGTCACAGGGCTGAGACAATGTGCAGTAAACGTAGCAGATGCTTTACTCACCTTGCTACTAAGGTGTGTTGCTACAAGCTTGTCTTGGCAAAGGACAGCAGCAGGGCTTGGGTTCACCAAGGGTTTCGCAGTGCCCAGCTGTGTTATCCTTGCATCATCTGGATGCAGGAGAAGTTATCCTAAGTTGATGAAGCCTGTGTTTCATATGTGGCTGTGGTGTTTCATGGTCACTCAAATACAAGATAAACAGTAAATTAACCAAGTGTTAGTTATAGTTATGGAAACAGGATTCAAAATAAATTGGCAAGAGACCTGCCTGGTACAGAACAAAATTAAATACCTGGAAGTAGATTTGGGTGGGAAGGCTGACTTTGCAGGAGCTCTTCTGGAAACACACTCACTCCAGACCAGCCATGGTGTGTGAGCCAGGCTGGTGAGACCTGAGCAAACCTCTGAACCCCCAGACTGGAATCCTCTGCAGAGAATTGTGCCAGCATGGCAAGTGTGGCTGTAAGGGCCTTGTGGCAGCAAGGAGGCTGTGAACGAGGGCAGGGTTTGGGGTGCTGTCAGCCAGCTCTCCAGCCACCCCCTTGGGCAAGAGCAGCAGTAGAGATAAATTAATTTGGATGTGCTTTGCTTTGTCAGATAACCCAATCCCCTCAGAGAAGGATGAAATTCAAGACTATTGCCCTGCCCCTTGCAGCCCAAATAAAAATGATGGGGGAATATCTATGTGTAGGTTGTGGCATGCCTTAGGATTATAATATTTCTTTCTCCTTCCACTGCATCTCAGTTTCTCTTTTTTAATTTTTTTTTCCCTCCAAAAAAGAAAAAAACTCCAAGCACAAACAGAGCCAAAGTCCCATGCTGGCAAATAGTAAAGTCTGACCTGTTTCCGGGCGCAGTCCAAGTCATTGTCATTTGTCCCTGTCTCAGAATCCCACCCTTGGGTAACTGATCCTTGGGGTTTTTTCTGATGGATGCAGAATTAGGAATTGAGAATATGAAATGGAAGCCTTCACATTATAAACTGCACAATAAGGTCCTCAAAAGAGCAAATAATCCTGTCAGTCTCAGGAGTCGCCTGGGTAAAAACGAAGGTCATAATTTGAAATAGGGCATCTAAACTATTAGAGCCTGTATAGGTCTTAACTTCAGTGGCTTAAATTCAGTTGAGCTTGATGAATTCTCACAGGATGAACTAGAAAGCTGTGTACATAATTTTCTTATTCCCTCCTTCTTCTCAATTTCAAATATGTCCAATTAGAGGCATATTTGCTAGATTTAAAATAATTTTTTTTTTGTTTCTGTCCTGCATCTCAGGCAAGAAATTCTCACCTGAAGTCTCAAGGAAAGCTGGCAAAAATTTACCCAGCTCATATCTTGCTTCTTACCTAAATGGAACTGTTAAAGATAGACCACAGAAGCCATATGGGGCAGAACCACCACCAGCAGAGCCTCAGTGCCTGGACAGCCCCAGCCCTGCTGAGCCCTTGAGCATCCACGGATGGTTCCTGTCCTGCCCCAGTGGCATCCTGACACTGCCTAGGAAAGCCTGTGCCTGCCCTGGATCCGTGTTAAAGAGGGATGAGGAAGGGGATTATTCCTACTACAGGGATTTGAGTCTGCCCTGGCTCCATCCTGGATGAGCATGTGGGAAGCAGGACCAGAACTGCAGAGCTACAGTGCCAGGACACTCTGATTAAATGAACAAAGAGCTCCCTGGTCCACTTCTGGATGTTGATTTTCCAGACTTTTAATAGGACCAGGGAGCACTGGAAATTTGGAACAGAAATGTCACTTCCATTCACATCTCTTGCATGTCAAGGGGCTGAGGCATTGGAGGTACCAGGCTTTGGAAATGAGGAGTGGAGATGTGGAGAGCAGCAGGATTTAGGCGGAAAGAGAACCTTTTGCAGCTGGTTTCTTTTTCCCATCTTTGTTTCTAAGGGCCCCGAAATTTTCTTTCTTCTCCTTCCTAGGAATTCATTAGATTCTCTAATCTGCTGGGATTTGCATTCATTACAGAAAAATGTGTCTGGTCTTTCCTTCTTCTTTCTGTTTCTTCCTTTCTTTCTCTTTTACACTATCCATTTTTTCCTCTCTTTTTTTCCCTCTCCTGTAGAGACTTGGATTTCAAAAATCTGCACTTACCTATGGCAGTACAGCTGGGCAGAGATAATAAATCAGTACATCTTGTTCTAGGCTCTTTGCCTTCTCATGAGTGGGAGACAATGGTCTAATGACTGGGGCATTTCCACTGGGTGATTGACCAGGGTTCATTATTTTTCATCTGTGATTGTTTTGATTCCATAAGGTTTTGCTGTCGATGATTTTGTCCTACAGATAAAGAGGGAAGAAATCCTTCCCTGTGAGGGTGGGGAGGCCCTGGCACAGGGTGCCCAGAGAAGCTGTGGCTGCCCCTGGATCCCTGGAAGTGTCCAAGGCCAGGTTGGACGGGGTTTGGAGCAACCTGGGATAGTGGAAGGTGTCCCTGCCCGTGGGAGGGGGTGGAACTGGATGATCTTTTATATCTCTTCCAACGCAAACCATCCCATGAGCTTCCAGGTGCTATATCCCAGTGAATAAGGATGAACTCTACTGCAGATTTATTCAGTTAACATTGATGTTTTGATCCCCTCTTGCGTTTTTCCCCTCACACATTGCAAGAATTAAAATGCGTTTTGCTGCAGCCACACTCAAGCCATCCCAACTGCATTAAAATCAAAAGGTCGGCTAGGAGGGATATTACATCATAAAATATTTAATAAATATGGAGATAAGGCTGCTACATCCTTTGTAGTTAATATCTAGTGTATATAATATGTTTAGTTCTTTGCTAAGCTATAAAGACCACTTTTAAAATTCTTTTGAAATATAAGATGAAGGGGTCGTGGTGTGGACAAATGTGTACTTTTAAGAATGAGTGGGCAGTGAAGAGCAAACCATTTCCATGTTATGTTTGGGGTAACCTTTAGGTGGTGCACAGGTCTTGACTTCTTTTATTCCAGTGCATGCTATTTTTATTACATGCTTCTGTCCTCAGTTCTCTGTCCTCTGTATCAGGAACAGAAAATTAATTCTTTTCTCTGCATTACACAGAACAAATTTACAGGAGTTGCTTTTATGTCCCCCATTTTGCTCTGAATAACCTGACCAGACCTGAGTGCATCCAATGAAGCACTGAAACCCCATCTGATTTATAGGATCTCTTCTGAAAAATCCAGACTATACCTTAGTACTACTGCTACTGCAAAATCAGTGACCCAGGAGATGATACAGATAGTGAGGGGATGCTTTCTCCTTATCCAATGAAATGGAAAAGTGCATAAGGGTCAGCTGGCACATGATTTGTAAACACATAAAATGGGCTGCTGTGCCCTAGGCCAGGGACTCAGCCAGCCCAGGTGTTATCATCAGGTCAGAGGAGATTCACGTTGACACCTGGAGAGGGCTCAGCTCAGGGAGCAGAATTTCTCAGTCAGCTTCTCAATGTCTGTCCTCTTCTTGGTAAATACAAATATTCCTGTTAGTCTTGTGACTCTCCAGCCCTCTTCTGGGTCCTTTTCAATTCTTAACTACAGTTTTATTCCATGTCTATGACTTTCAATCTATATCACTGAGGTAAGAAAACATTCTTTACCTGTTTGCAACCTGCTGTCTTTCACTTTGTTGTGTCTTCCCTTGATCTTTCATTAAATAGAATAGAACCTGAATCACTGAGGCTGGAAAAGATTTCCAAGATCATCAATCCAACTGCTAACTGAGCACCACTGTTCACCAAGTGCCACATCCGTGTTTTTTGAACACCTCCACTGCTTCCCTGGGCAGCTGTTCCAATGTCTGACCACCCTTTCCATGACCAAATTTCCCCTAATATCCAATTCAAACCTTCCCTGGCACAACTTGAGGCAGTCCCTTGTTCCCTGGGAGCAGAGCCCGACCCCCCCCCGGCTGCCCCCTCCTGTCAGGGAGTTGTGCAGAGCCACAAGGTCCCCCCTGAGCCTCCTTTTCTCCAGCCTGAGCCCCTTTCCCAGCTCCCTCAGCCGCTCCTGGGGCTCCAGCTCCTTCCCCAGCTCCATTCCCTTCAGACATGCTCCAGATAACTTGATTTTCCCCAGTAATAGGCACAATCTTGTGTTAGCCTGTCCTAATTCCACCTATTCTTGTCCTTAATTTCTTACTGGAATGAATGAATAATGAATGAATAATGAATGAATGAATGAATGAATGAATGAGCTGTACCTTTGCAATTTATGTAACAAACATGTGGAAGCTATTTCAGTGCAAAGAACTTCTGGAAACTTGGCTGTTTTCATATTTTTCATAACTTGTTGGTCTAAACATTCACATTTCTATGAACACGAGGAACATATAGTCAGAAATACTGTTTCTGCAGATGGTTCTGAAATCTCAATAAATATATCTTTGTTTAGGATTGCACTGAAGCAAACAATATGGTTGGAATTGCATAGAAGAGAAGTAAAGGAGGAATGAAAATTGAAGCTGTTTAGCTTTGTCTCAACTTGAAAATCAAGTTTCATGTTTGGGAACTTTTTGTCAAATCAGAATTTTTCAATTGTTAGAGAAACATTAGAGAGAATATTTCATTTCCTAAAGTCTTTCTGGTAGAAGAAAATATATCACTGCCTGGAAAACCATTTGCTTTTGCAATCTTTCAATTACAAAGGCATTAAATCTTTTCTCAAACCCAAAATAATGATTTGAGCCTACTTTTGATAATGAGGGAAAAACTGCCCAGAAACTCAACAATTTTCTGTGAATTTTATGGAGAAGACACCCAAACTTTATAGATCCTAACGGCATGTGAGACTGATGGATGGGCAGATGCTTTTTGTTGCAATATCCGTGATCAATGATACAATTCTATTTGTAGACAAATACCGGTAGGGGATATGTTACTTCGCTTTCTTTCTTTCTTTTTCTCTTTCTCTCTTTCTCTCTCTCTTTCTTTCTCTTTCTTCCTTTCCCTTTCCCTTTCCTTTCCCTTTCCTTTCCCTTTCCTTTCCCTTTCCTTTCCCTTTCCTTTCCCTTTCCTTTCCCTTTCCTTTCCCTTTCCTTTCCCTTTCCTTTCCCTTTCCTTTCCCTTTCCTTTCCCTTTCCTTTCCCTTTCCTTTCCCTTTCCTTTCCCTTTCCTTTCCCTTTCCTTTCCCTTTCCTTTCCCTTTCCTTTCCCTTTCCTTTCCCTTTCCTTTCCCTTTCCTTTCCCTTTCCTTTCCCTTTCCTTTCCCTTTCCTTTCCCTTTCCTTTCCCTTTCCTTTCCCTTTCCTTTCCCTTTCCTTTCCCTTTCCTTTCCCTTTCCTTTCCCTTTCCTTTCCCTTTCCTTTCCCTTTCCTTTCCCTTTCCTTTCCCTTTCCTTTCCCTTTCCTTTCCCTTTCCTTTCCCTTTCCTTTCCCTTTCCTTTCCCTTTCCTTTCCCTTTCCTTTCCCTTTCCTTTCCCTTTCCTTTCCCTTTCCTTTCCCTTTCCTTTCCTTCCTTCTTGACAGACAATTGGAAACATCTTGAGTTTCCTGGGTGTAACCATCTCAAGGAATGATTATGAGCTTGTTTTCAGCCTGGAGTGTTAGTGGTTTCTTAGTCCTTTGCTTCTCAGAGCCATTGGCAAGGATTTGAGCAACAGCACCAAGTCATTAGTGAGACAAAACCTCACAAGGGATAATGTGATAATCCTCAGAATGGAGTTTCGCATGTGTGCTTGCAAATGGGATACATTACATCAAATGTCTTCAGGCAGGACAACCTGCTTGCCAGCTCCTCCTGCTCCCCAGACATGCCACCCCTGTTTCTGGTTTCCTCTCACTATATTTAGAGTTTCCATAAGAGTATTATTTTTCCATATCCCAAGATCTCTCTTCCAAAGTCTTCCTTTTGAAGGTTGCACTTTTGGTAAAGAAAACCAGCATTGTTTGTCCAGGACAGATGTATCTCCTTGTTCCATCTTCTGCCCTCATTCCTGTCCTTCAAAACAATGCCAGGGTTATTACTGCAACCTGGGATCCTCTTCAGTGTTGCAGCTTATCCTAAAAGCCATTTATATCACTTTGAGTTATGTGAAAGCTAAAGGAGGAGCAGGAACATTGAAAGGAAACACTGCAAAGCAAAAAGATAAAAATGAAGGAATGGAAGTCAAAAATAATCAGGAATGTGGAAAATGGCTGAGGAAGATGGCACCTAGCTGCTTGTTGAGGAAGGAAGTGATATTTCTCCTAAATTGTGTCACCTTTTGGGATTGCTGGGTCTGCACAGGCAATCTTCTCCAGCATTCCCAAGAGATCCTCACAGCTGGTCCAAAAAGAAAGGGACTTTCAAAACCTTAGGGTGCCCCACCACCCCCCTGCCCATTTTATGCATGTTTTGTCTGCTGGTCTTGAAGATAAGCACCTCAAATTTCCCTGGAGTTGCAGAGTGGGGCTCTGTGAAGTACAAGTTATGGCTCACTGGAATAAACGAGCAGAATGGTACTGCCATTGTTAAGACATTTGGGCTTTCCTCCTAATCAAACAAAGTATTTGAAATGCAGCAGCCTTGTATTAAAACATGTTTATGGCTCAACCAAGCAGGAGAGATTTGGAAAAGTACATTTTTGTTTCCCCAATCACTCTGTTGCTCCCTCAGAACATGCTGTTCCCAAAATGCTTGTCCAGGCCCTGAAGCTCTGGCCCATCTGGCTGCACTGATCCATTGCACTGGACCTCAGGCACATGACTCAGGAGTTTGATTCCAGCCAGGCTTTTCCTCCAGGCTGCTGTGAATGCAATCCTCACCAACTTGGACAGCCTCCCAGAGAGAGTCAAGAGCAAAGTGTAATTCAGGAATCCCAACCCAACACCTGATCAGAGGCCTTTGCAAAACTCAGCTGTTCTTTAATGGATAGATCATTTTGGCAGGGTGACAGACAGGAGGCTGTGCCAGCTGTGTGGCTTGGCAGCCCCAGGTGTGGGAATGCAGCTCCCAGGGCAGGAGTCACAGCTTGCTTCTGCTGGCATTTGTTGTAATGCTTTCAGTGCAATCTTGACATCTCCCTCTCAGGACTGGCTCTCCCTGGAGCATTAATTTAAGCATCCACCTCTGGCCAGCAGGATATCCAGGATATCCCACAGTGTGCATCACAGTCACGGGGATTATCACGTACACGTTCTCTACTGTGATGGTGCTGCATTTCTTCATCCCTCATTGAAGAGTCTTCAGCTAAACTGCATCACTCTGCACTTACCATTGTCTAAACTTTTAAACACACGATTTATGGATTTTAGTGAGTGTGATGTAGTGAACAGTAGCTCAGCAGATGTGGCAACTTGCCACCCATACCCTAAATTCCTCATGCCTGGTTTCCTGGTTTAAGTCTCTTTGTTAAGCACAAAAGCACCTTCTGAATCTTTTATATATCGCAATGCATAAATGATAAAGCAGACAGAAAGAGAAAATGTTGAGGCAGAAGTAGAGAATGCTCTATTACAGAATCCCAGAATGGGTCAGGCTGGAAGGTACCATGGTGTGGCATGTGGTGCCACCTCCCAGCTCTGGCAGGGCCATCCCAGAGCACATCGCACGGGATTGTGTCCAGAGGGGTCTGGAATATCTCCAGTGAGGGACACTCCACACCCTCTCTGGACAATCTTTTCCCGTGCTCGGTCACTGCACAGGACAGAATTTCTTCCTCATGTCCAGGGGGAACTTCCTGGGCATGGGTTCCTGCCCGTTCCTCTGGTGCCATTGCTGGGCCCCCGGAGCAGAGCCTGGGCCCTGCTCGGAGCCCTCCCTGCACACGGGGACACTCAGGGCTGAGGGCCCCTCTCAGCTGGGGCTCCTCTCGAGGCTGAGCAGCCCCAGCTCCCTCAGCCTTTCCTCAGCAGGAAGATGCTCCTGTCCGTTCCTTATCTCTGCAGCCTCTGCTGAACCTGCTCCAAGAGCTTCATGTTTCTCCCATCCAGAGGAGCCCAGAACTGGACACAGCACTCCAGATGTGCCTCACAGGGCTGAGGAGAGGGGCAGGATCCCCTCCTTGACCTGCTAGCAGTGCTCTTCCCAGTGCTTTCCAGGATCCCAATGGCCTTCTTGGGCCTCAAGGCACAATTCTGACCACTGCTGGCTCATGGTTGGTGGTCAAGGACCAGGTGGATGGTTATTTGCTGGTGTGATCCTTGTTACAGACCAACAGAACCTGTTATTACAGGTGCCCTGTTTGAACTGCCCTATTCCCAACCAAACCTGCACCAGGCATTGTCATGCTGATATGATCCTGTTGCTGGCAGAAATGCTGCTCTGGAGATAGGCCAATTGCCTGCCTTTCAAACAGCACTAGTGGGTTCAGAATATGGGAAGTGTACTGTCTGAGAGTAAAGTACCTCCAGTTTTCCTTGAACAGCTACATCTTATTTTTTTTCGTAAAGACTCCAAGTTGCACATAAACCTCATTAAAACCATATCATGGATGTATTAAAGCTATAGCAAAAAGTTGTCTTGTGAGGCCACAGATGACAACAAAAAGAGTGAAAAAAATGTTCCTTGGTAAAAAAATTGACTTCATTACCAGATGATGAATACCACTCACTGGGAATCCTCAGATTTCCTGTAAAACGACAATGAGCTGCAATTTTTCATAGTGAGGTTTTAAAAGTGGTTCTTGGTGTCAACTGGGCGGAAAGGAGCTCCATTTTCCAGGAAATCTGCTATTGGTTTAAGTTGTAGAAAATGTTTGCTTCCTGTCTGCAAGCTGAAGCTCTCCAAGGAAGTGTATGATCAGGATGTTATTTCTACTTTCATTTCAGGTTCAAGTTTCTTGCAGCAAATGGCTTCGATTATCACTGTAAAAGAGGATTTTTACTTTCTGATATTGAGAGACTTTGTTCTAGATTTTCCAGGGAGAATCTTTCTGCTGTTACCTGTTCAGAAAGAATATAACTCTTGATCTGGGTTTTCTAAATTTCACTGTATATTACAAATTACAGCAAGTGTCAGAACTTTCTTAATGCCAATTCAGGTAGAGCAGGCAGGTAAAGTGCCCCATCCCAGGATTTATACCTGTGGATGAGACTTGGATAAAACACATGGCTGCAAGCACAGGATGCATCCCCAAAGAGAAAATGGTCGTAATGACTCTACAGATTTATTCCTACATCTCTCAGGGCTGGAATTGTCTTCCTATGTACTTACAGAGCCCATGCTGTGAAAAAGCCAAGGACACGAGGGAATCAATCTAAGGAATTACCTCATGGATTGCTCCATGTGGATGCTGTCTCAGGCATTTCCAAGAGGCTTGGTGGGCATCTGGTGTCCAGCCAGGGCCAGCCCACCATGTGCTCGTTCATCTCTGGGGGTGGGGAGAGCTCCAGATTGTGCTTAAAAGAGAGATATGTGCAAGGGAAAGGCAAGAGTCAGGGACAAAAGAAATCTCCAAGTTAGCAGTGAGCTGATGAGCTAAACATGACTTTATGGGCTGGATTTCTCTCTGTCCTGGGTTACTGTTCCTTGCTGTTTACTGTGGTTTGGCTTAGTCACTGCTGCAGCAATAATAAAGTCATAAATTTGGTGATGACACAGGACAGTCTGTTTCTCCTAGAAAAAGGCAGTGATAACAACAGGCAGTGAATTCGATTTTCTCCCCTCCTGGCAACAAAGTGAAGTGACTTTGGGACAGCAAACCACTTACTGCGAGGGAATTGAGTCAATTATTGGAGAAATCTTTCAACAGATGAAGGATTCCCAGCTCCTCCTGTGCGGAAGGGACAGCAGGAGCTTCTGCCCCCCTCTGATACCTCTTTCCACATGGCTCCCTGGCTGTGTTGTCCCTTACCTTCCACCCAGTGTCTTGAGTTACAGCACAAATCTGTGCTCGCCCTGTCCATGTGAACTGTGGCACCGAGCTTAGAAAATGACTTCAGTTGTGTCCTCAAGGGGGGCCAAAGAGAAGGAAATGCAAATGGCAGGTAAATGCTGAACATCAGGATCCCCGGGCTCTGCAGCCTGTGCTTTGGGATCAATTTGTAATCCAGAGCAG
The DNA here is from genome assembly GCA_013398115.1 of Falcunculus frontatus. Taxonomy (NCBI): domain Eukaryota; kingdom Metazoa; phylum Chordata; class Aves; order Passeriformes; genus Falcunculus; species Falcunculus frontatus. Next base: position 216,198 of record VZRV01000964.1, on the reverse strand, counting down.
AACAATAGCCACAAACCCAGCATCAGCCGTGGCAAAGCTGCGGTTTGTTCTGACAGGCAATGGAATTGAAGTGAGATGGTCCAAGATGCTTTAGTGCATGGGGTTCCCAACTCTGTGTAAATTTTTCAGGGGAAAGAGGAATGTGGAAAGGGATTTTACTCCTTTCCCAGTGCTGCTGCAAAGATGTGGTGCTCACAGGCCAAGGGGAAAATGGCCAAAGCAGTCATGTGCTGGAAAGTCAGGCTGTCTCCAAAGGGGCTTCTCTGGAGAAAGGGATTCATTATAGAATGAACAGTCTCTCTCCACTGAGCCAAAATCTGCCCCTTCACCAGGGCATGATTCAAACCAGCCTCCTGGGCTAAATCATTTGAGTATTTCAAGTAAACATCATCTTCCTGCAGGACTTGGGTCCACCCTTGGTTGTGACTGTTGCACCCTCATTTGGTAAGTCAGCAAAAATGAAAGATGCTCTCAAGGGTGCTGTTAGAGGCCTTTAAATTGTGCAAACCTCCCAGCCTCTTAGAGCATATTTTAGTAACTAAATAGCTTGATCCTTTTTAAGATGTAGATGGGGATGGATAAATCTTTGTGGCACTCGTATTCTTACGCTAACACCTGAGTGAAAATTACAATCTATTGTGTGGAGTGGAAAGTGCAGCCAAATGAGAGTGGAGTGTGTGAGGGCAACAAAGCAGTTGGGTGTGAGTCAAGGCTTCATAAATCTCCAGGCACGTTTCAGCTGCCTTGCCCATGCCTTCAGAGTATTTAGAGATCAAGGTATCTGGAGAAGAAACATGGTTTTCACTTCTGAAACTTGGGCTCCTGACTTCAGTTTTCTTTCTCACTTGTCTCAATATAAGCAAAAGTATTCAGTACCAAGGCAGATGTTTACTTGTTAGAAATGCCATGGCTCTCTGACCGTGAAAGAAATACTTGTGGGAAGCCTCAAATTACTCTTTGGGAGTCCAGAGTTTTCCAGACAGCTGGACTGGGAAGATGATGGTGCTACTGGCAGATCAGAAGGGGTGCCTGCTTCCCCTTTCCACCTAATGCCTTTCTTTTCTGGACCCGTGTCCTTATGTTCAAACCCAGAGCTGGGAACCAATTTGTATTTAGTTTTGTATTTGTAGTTCAAAGACAAACCCCATTAGATGGGTGGGCAGAAACCCTGGGCTATCTAAAGCCTTTGCCCTTCCTTTTGCTGTGTATCCCACAGACCCTAAGAAGGCTGTCTCCTCCTCTGCTCCAGTGCCCACTAGGATATGGTTAATTGCTACCTTTTTTCCCTCTTTTTCTCTTTTTTTTTTTTGCTTTAGAGTGGTCTCAGTTGTGTTTGTCTTCACCTCTTTTTTTTGTTTGTGACCAGTCTGTTGGTTTGTGACCAGTAATCTGTTTTCTGTTTGGCTTATTGCTGTAACACAGAATATTTTTCTCTGCAGCTGTCCATCACCTGCAGAGACTGAGGAGAGAAGCAGCAGCCAGAGCCACACTCCTTTGCCATGTCCCTTGCTAAAGGGGACACCAGCTCCTGCAGGTGATTCAGGACTGGTTCAGGACGCAGTGAACACCCATCCTCCACTGTGCAGAGGAGCCCAGCTGAGGGGCCCTTCACCTGGGGAGAAGCTGCATCCACATGAAGGACAGAGGGGTGACACGGCCTNGCTTTTTCCCGCTGGCTTCTCCCTTGCATACTCTCTCTACAATGTTCAGGGTCATGTCTGTGACTCTGTTTCTCTGATAAGACCTAATAAACAACTATCTGAAAGCAAGAAGCGTGGAAAGTCCCGTTCGTCTCCTGGATTCCAGGCAAGGACTTGTCACAGTAAAGTGACAACGGCCCATCAAAGGCCCCCCAAAAGGGGTCCCCAGACCCTGCACCAGAGATGATGCAACAGACCCTCAGTGTCGCAAGGGACAGTGACAAACTGGCCTCTGCAAGGGAGGCACTTGGGTGTTCCCACCTGCCCAAAGCGTATATTAACCCATGGTATTCTGTACTTTTTGGCGTGGCACGGTGTGGCTGCGGCGACGGGGGACCCTCACCCCCAGAAGACCAGGGAGGGGAGCAACGAGATGTCACTGGAACCCTCGGATGGGTGATGTGCTTCCACCTAACCCCCGTCACTCTCTCCCTGTCCCCCCCACTCCCCATGCATACCTTTCTCTATTCCTTTCTTTCTTTTCCCTTTCTTTCTCTTTGCCTCTTTTACTGTCGAAAGGAACGAGAAGGAGGTGTCTTTACAAACAGTGGGCCTGCTGTAGATAAAGCCAGATAGTGAGAGGTGAAAGAAGCAATGGGAGGAACCATAAATTCCATAGGAATTCCATTAAATTGACACAGACTGTTACTCACTCAAGACTGTGCTAATCCCTGGATTTAGAGAAAAAGAACAGAGACACAAGGAAAAGAAGGGGGGGTACACATTAGAAAGGGGGTTTGTATTAAGCAATTTGAGAAGTCTGTACCTCTCAAGTACCTCAGCCAATGGGGAAAGAGAGAGGGAAATGCAGCCGGGAAATCAGGATAAAAAGGAGGCATCGTCCTCCCAGCAATTTGAGAGACCTCATGGGAAATGCCCCATGGCCTCTTGCTTTAGTCAAATAAAGTTACAGGATTCCTCTGTCTCCTCTTTGGACATAAACCACTGGTGTTTGTGGATTAATTTTCTTGACACCCTTAAATAAAATGTCGCTGTTGAGATGGACGCGACACGCGTGAGTCACAGCGACAACTTCAGGCAAAAAGCTTATCTTTATTACCACACAGCATCTTTTATACAGTTTCTTAGCTGTTTATATAGTTTTAAAACACAACAAGCTTAATTCAGCCAATCACCCTACACCACTATGTGAACGCACGATAGTCAAACAGCATGTTTTTCTACTTCTAATTCAGCTATGCCTCTTTCCCACAGTCCTTCTCTACCTGAAGGAACAGGCCTGAGCCATGATTTTACAAAGGCAACAAGGCCTTCATTTTATAAGACTTCACCTATATGCAACAAAACATATCAATTTTTTGGCACCAACATCTAACCTCGTTTGGTTTTAATCATGTTTTTTGGGTATATTTTGGACCTTCAAAGTTCTTTCCGTTTTATACATAGAGACTTAATTTTCTCTAATCTTCTGGGTTTAAACCACATTGCAACAAGAATGATGAAAAAAAGTTCATTTTCAGGCCAGCAACTGAACTTTCAGGTGTTGGAGTCAACATCAGTATTTGTGTGAGCAAGGTCATGATATGCCCAGAACAGCACTTTTCATTTTTCTTTTCACTGTGTACAAAAACCACTGGGCCTCCATTTTCAAACCATGACTGTACAGAAATCCCATTTAGGAATGTGGGTGAGTTGCACAGTGTCCCTTAACCCAGCTGACTGCTCCAGCATTTGCAATTCTTTTCTATCTTGTACAATAACATGCTAATTAAAAAAAGACTTAGTGGAACTGTTACCAATACCCCGGATTTTTCTCCCAGAGCTGACAGCCCCCTCCTGTGTGTGCAGCTTCTGCTGATGCAGTCACCCGGTCTGACCAGTCCCTGCAAAAGTGCGGGTGCTGCTAGAGTGGCAAGCCTTGCACATTGAATGGAGTATCTGTGGTCTGTGAGAGATAGAGAATGCCTTAAAATGGGTTTTTAAAACCCTCCCAACATTTGCTTTTTCCTTTATTGGAGATTTATTTTGACTGGGTTTAAGTCAATCACTTCTAAATTTAGGTAGTAGGAAGATAAAGTGCTGCTTCAGTGAAATACCTGCATTCACAGATCTGTGCCAGTGTGACAGGCTGGAAATTGATCAAATTGCTTTTATTTTCTTCAAGGACTTTGTTGGAATTCCAGAACCAAGATGTAACTTGGGTCTGTTAACACTTAAACCCCAGTGTTGATTCATATTACCAATTATCACCAGTAGGTATGTGTCAACTTCCAGTTAAGGGGCTGCCATGAGAGAATAACCTAAACCATATGTCCATGTGTATCCATTTTCCTCCTATTCTCAACTTGTGACAGAAGGTGGCATTTCCATCACGTTGTTTATGCTCTTGTGCCCTTCCTAGACATATCTTTGACATTTTTATCCACATGCAGCTTTCTGTAATATCAACCTGGAACAGAGTGTTTTGTGGCCATTCAGCCAGGATTTACTCCCTCCTGAAATAGATGCAATTAAAATGTTGTGTACACAGGGTGGGCCTGGACCAAAGCTAGTGACAATGTTTCCTGAGTGAGATGTGATTCAAGAACTGCAGCGGTGCTTTAAATGCTTTTGATCTCAAGTAACCTTCAAGGGCAGGAAAGTCTTCAGTGAAAAAAGTGATGCCTCAACAAATATGAGTCTTGCACCTGTTTTCCACAGGAGTACAAAAGGCTGATGGAGACAGGGAGTATCGATGCAGTTTTGATTATGTACAAAGTCCTCTGCTCCTTGTGTGCAGGAGGGATTGAACATGAGCCTTGTTCTGGCTCTCAGACCGAGCCAGGTTTCACCTGCTCTTTCTCAACCACATGTAGAGCTTGTCCAAGATGTTGTGTTCATTTTCCTGGCTTTTTTAATACCCAAAGATGTCTCCTCTCTTTCTCTTTCTTTTTTCCATCTGTATTGAAAATGGTACCTATCAAAAGCTCTGTCTGCATATTATTTTCTTCCCAAATGGATTTTTTCTGTGATTTTTACCAAGCAGAGCAATAGGAGGGACAGGGACAGCAACAGCAACAACCTGTGCTTTAGGCCTCCAGGGAGCTCCTGGACAGACTCTGCACTGTGGCTACCAAAGCAAGCTGGCAGAAATCCAACTATAAAAGTTACACGACAAAGGCTACAGTTCCCAACATGAGCATTTCTCACACACTGGACAAAGTGTTCACTTTAAAGGACACTTTCTGTGGTTGTCCAGGCAGAAAGTTTAGCAAACTGAGCTGTGACAGAGGGGAGTTGGGCTCTCTACACCCGCAGTTTTTGGTGGATTTTGAGTACCTGGTTTGTTCAGGAGCTGTTGAAAATGCCTACAAACACCATGTTCAAAATATAGCAAAGGGCTGGAGACAGTCAGGAGAAGAACGAAGTTCTGCCTTACCCCATTCCTCCGGAATAACGCGTGGTGTGTTTAAACTTCCCTTTGCAAGGAATGCACAAGCGGTTTCAACCATAAACCTCTGGATTCACTGTTTCTGGCAGATTTGAACTGAGAGCTGACTCATCTTCCGACGTCCCGGAAAAAAGAGTGCTGTGAGCTCCACCACGAGCCACTGTCCCGCCACTCATCCCCTTTCCAAAGGAGGTGCAGGAGCAAGGGAAAACCGCCTTTGCTGGCCGTGCTGCTGGGGCCCAGGATGCCGTGTGCGGGGCTGTGCGGCGCTGCCCGGGCACTCCCCGGGGAGTGGCGGAGGGAATCCCGGTGTCCCCGCTCGGGCACGGCGGGCCCCGCTCCCGCCACCGCGGGCCCGGGCTCCTGAGCGCGGCCGCCCTCTGGCGGCGGCGGGGGGCGCGGCCTTTCCCGGGATCCCCTCATGGATCGGGGCACACGCGGATCCCGGCATCGGGAGCGCTCCGACCCGCGGCACGCGGCCCTCTGGGATGACTCTTGTGCCCATGGCTCTTCCCACTCACAATCCGCAGGGATCACAGAGTTCTAGAACGGTTTGAGTGGGAAGGAACCTTAAAGCCTATCTCGTTCTACCTTCCACTATCCCAGGTTGCTCCAAGCCCCATCCAGTCTGGCCTTGGGACACTTCCAGGGATGCGGCAGCCACAGTTTCTCTGGGAAACTTGTGCCAGGGCTGCACCACTTTTTCCTTCCCAATATCCCATCTAACCCTGCCCTCTGGCAGTGGGAAGTCACTCCAGGCCAGACACCCATTGTGTCCTGTCACTCCAGGCCCTTGTCCAAAGTCCCTCTCCTGCTCTCTTGAAGCCCCTTTAGATACTGGAAGGGGCTCTAAGGTCTCCCTGGACCTTTCTCCTCTTCAGGCTGAACACAAGCCACATATGATTCCATAACCTCAGTTTAGGTGTGTAATGGCTACTTCAAACAGATGGGATGTCTTCAGGTTTTGGCACCATGTGACAGCCTCACAGTGAGCCCAAGAGCAGGGCTCAGAATTCAGCCAGGCAAACTCACAAGGAATTTGTCTGGAGGGCTGGGTAATACTCAAAAACACACTCACAACCTCCACAAGTGTGTTTCCCATGATTGGGATTTCCGCTGTGCCATCCCCCCACATTCAAGGTTGCATTTGAAGTTTATTCCTCCTAGACTGTGACTGCTCGTCCCTGGAACTTGGGTGACTGCACAATACTTGTAGTGAAATGAGATTCTGAGCTTTAAGGATCTGAGCTTTAGTTACTGAAGTTAAAATTCTACTTGACCTGCTGCCTCACATGCCTCTTCCATATTGCCATAACTGTTGCTCTTCAATAAAATAAAAGAAGTAGAAGAAACCTTTATTCTGTGTATTTCTACAAGCTCTTTAACCCAGACTGTGCTTTTCTTACCAAAACTCATGTAGCATTTTTCCCTCAAAATATCAGATCAAAGATACAAGTTCCACCTGGTCTTGGCAAAATGTAATCAGTAACAACTAATTAACAACTAATGCACCAGCACTCTTCCATTTCTGGAACTTAATTCACAAGGAAAGCATAGAAGAAGAAAGAACAGGGCAGTCCTGCATCCTTAACAGCCTGTTGACATAGGAAGGGAAAAAATCAATATAAGGTGATCTCCCAGATGAGCTTTGATGTTGTGTGTCTGCAACCAGGAGCTTCAAAGACAGCATTTTGGTGTCTGTGTGGAGAAACCCCAGCACTCCCGGCAGCTCCTTTTCTCCTGAGGTTTTCCAAGTATCGTGCACAACATTATGTTATGTGTTATTCACTAGGCAGCCCAATTGGAGGGAATCTTGGGATTTTTGATCACCAAGTATCTCAGGGTATTTGTCATCAATAAAACACATTGTCCAAGTATTACCGACAAAGAAAGCAGACAATCTTATTCTAGAATATGTTAACAGATATGTTATGGATGAGGCATTAGGGAATTATCTGGCTCTGTCTGGTACTGCCCAGGAATCTGATGGAAGTGCTGTGCCCAGAACTGGGCACTGAGCTTTAGGAATATAGATATTAAGTGAGGTGCAGGAGACAGCAATGGAAACGAGAACAAAGAGGTTGGAGGGGCTGGATTTGCATGTTTTGAAAAAAGAAGGCTGTGGGGGTAAGACAAGAAGGGGCACAGTGATATTCCAAAGGCCTGTGGGTTATCACACAGGGAGCACTGAGGTGGTGTGTCCTCAGGGACACTGCAACAGCCACTGGGTTAAGTCACAGCAAAAAGGGTGAAAAAATTTTGTTGTCAGGCACTTGAAGAGGCTGCAGAGGGAATCTCTGTCCATGGTGGTTTTTAAGAACAGCATAGACACACATAACTGGGGATGATACAAAGATATCATTATCCTGTCTCAGGACGGGAGGTTGGCCTAGGTGAGCCCTGGGCAGTGAGGAAGGTGTTGGGGCAGTGCAAGCACAGCCATCAGCAATCCATGTGCTCCAGCTTCATGTCCCAGAGTGGACAGTCTCACACGATAGGAATATCAAAGCAAAAGTCTGCAGCAAAAGAAGGAAGAAGAATTTGGTGGGAGAGCACCTTCAGTGTTAAAGCAACACCAAACATGTCTGCTCAGCTGATCAACAACATATTTTCTCCAGTGACCAGGGGCAGGACTGAAGGAAAGGCTGGACCTGTGCCAGGGAAGGTTTAAATTGGGTATCGGAAAAAGGTTCTTCCCTCATAGAGTGCTGAACAGGCTCCCCAGGGAAAGTGCACAGCCCTGAGGCTGCCAGAGCTCCAGGGCGTTTGGACACTGCTCTCAGGGATGCACAGGGTGAGATTGTTGGGGTGTCTGTGCAGGGCCAGGAGCTGGACTGGATGAGCCCTGTGAGTCCCTTCCAGCTCAGGATATTCTGTGACTCTCTGGTTAAAGAAGAGCTGCCTGCAGTACCCGAGAATCTGCAGCATCCCTGTGACCCAACAGCACAAATGGGGCAAATATCTGGGGAAACAGGGTGGTACTGAAGCAAGAAAGAAAAATAATCTTTTGAAGTTGGGTTTCAGGGGTTTAACAGAAAAGTATTGTAGTCATCTTGGGAAAAGCTAAAACTGGTCCTGGGGTGGTTCCGGTTTTGTCTCCAAAGTGATGGCTTTGCTTACAGAGCATGCTGGGGGCCCTCACTGCCCACTGAGGCAAGTGAGAAAGGCAGAGGAAAGGAAGACCAAGGATAGCCAAGATATTTAAATAAAAGTTAAAACTTGATAAAGTTAAATGATAGAGTGTGCATAAGTTTACATCACCTAAGGGGAAGTTTTGGGCCTTCAAGAATCCAAATGGTCTGGAAATTCTAAAGTGTAAAACAAATCCTGTAACAGTGTTTGGGCTGATGGCTCTGCCTGCTTTAACACTGTGTCTTGCATGAAACAGATGACCTTTAAATGTCAGAGTTGGTTGGGAGGCAGAATTTTAACACCTCATGGTAAATAACTGTTTTCATTAGTGCCATATTCTTTTATTAGGTAGTATTAGGGAAATGGAATGAGGAAGGTGTTCCTGCCCATGGCAGGGGGTTCAAACCAGATGATTTTAAAGGTCCCTGCCCACCCAAAACATTCTGTGATTTGATGACAAAGGGATTGGAGGATCTCACACACAAGGAGAAGCTGAGAGAGCCTGTTTGTTCACCCTATAAAGAGAAGGCTCAGGGGGATCATATCAGTGGGTACAGAGGTGAATAAATGAGAAGAGCAAGACTCTTATGGGTGACAGAAGGGGCAGAAGACACAGGCTGAAATACAGGAAATTCTGCTTAAACATAGAAAAAACCAGATTTTATTGTGAAGATGGAACAGGTTGCTCAAAGGGGTTGGGGTGATCTCATCCTTAGAGATACTCAAAAACCCAGCAGAAGGTCCTGAGGAATCTGTTCCCACTGCCCCTGTGTGAGCAAGGACCTTGGACCACACTCTCCAGAGTCCTTTCCTATACCCACAAGTCTCCAATTCCAGGGATCAGAGAGGTTGACCAACCAACCTCTACCAGCACAAACTCATGCAGGTCATGCTCTCTTTTCCAGCTGGTACCTGACAACTACCTGGGGGCCTTAAGCTATTTAGTAGGAACTTCTTCACAGAAAGGGTGATTAGACATTGGGATAGGCTGCCCAGGGAGGCGGTGGAGTCACTGTCCCTGGAAGTGCATAAGGAAAGACTGGATGTGGTACTAAGTGCCATGAACTAGTTAACATGGTGGTGTTGGGTCATAGCTTGGACTCGATGATCTCAGAGGTCTTTTCCAGCCTAACTGATCCTGCGATTCTGTGATTCTGTATTCAAGAGTGAGGACAGGCTCCTTGCCACAGGAACTGACTGTGCCCCAGGAGCCATGGTGTCGAAAGGTGTTTTCACATTATTAAAAAGCAGAAGAATGTAAATTCTTACATACAAAAAAGCCCTTGATGTTCTGACAACGGGGTATTTACAATGGCATGTCCCATAAGAGACATCAGGGGCTCACTTTTAGGATATGGTGGAAATCTCTGTTCAGAGCCAGGTCAGGAGAAGCTCAGCAAGCAAAGGGAGACTTGCATGGGAATGCCAACATCCCAGCACCAAGCTGGTCAGAGACAACAGTGGCACAGTTGGAGGCGGGTCATTAGTGGTGTTCCCCAGAGTTCACTCCTGGGCCTGCTCTTTTTGAACTTGTTCATCAATGACTTGGATGAGGCGGTTGATGCCTCCCCATCAGGGTCACTGTGCATCCCCTCAGAGGGATCTCAGCAGGTTGGAGAGATGGGCAGAGCAGAACCTTCTGAAATTCAGCAAGGGCCAATGCAGGGTCCTGCACCTGAGGAGGAACAGCCCCAGGCACCTGAACAGGCTGTGGCCAACCTGCTGGGAAGCAGCTTTGTGGAGAAGGACCTGGGGGTCCTAGTGGACAAGAAACTCTCTACAAGCCAGCAGTGTGTCCTTGTGGCCCAAGAAGGCCATTGGGATCCTGGAAAGCACTGGGAAGAGCATTGCCAGCAGGTCAAGGAGGGGATCCTGCCCCTCTCCTCAGCCCTGTGAGGCACATCTGGAGTGCTGTGTCCAGTTCTGGGCTCCTCTGGATGCGAGAAACATGAAGCTCTTGGAGCAGGTTCAGCAGAGGCTGCAGAGATAAGGAACGGACAGGAGCATCTTCCTGCTGAGGAAAGGCTGAGGGAGCTGGGGCTGCTCAGCCTCGAGAGGAGCCCCAGCTGAGAGGGGCCCTCAGCCCTGAGTGTCCCTGTGTGCAGGGAGGGCTCCGAGCAGGGCCCAGGCTCTGCTCCGGGG
>VZRV01000964.1:69737-205333 GCA_013398115.1 Falcunculus frontatus | reverse complement strand
CCGGGGCTGAAGCAGCGCGGGGGGCGCAGGCCCGGCCGGGCGCGGAGCCGGCGCCTTGCCCGGAGCCCCGCCGGGCCCGCGGGTGTGTGCTGGGGCGGCGAGTCGTGGGAAGGCCTGGAGCTCGCCTGGAGCTCCGGGTGTGCTGCCGGCGGCCGCCCCTGGCACGGAGAAGGCGGAGAGGGAGGCAGATGGCCCCGCCACCGCTTCTCCATCGTGTTCTGCGCTCTTTAGCGAGACGCAGCGTTTAGGCAGTTACCACTCGCTTTCCGGAGCTTTACTATGTTGGGTTTTAACCTTGAAAGCCGAATAGCAACATCTGAACAAATGATAACTTCACGTTTTCCCGATCTGGTGATGTTTGTCTAGGCACAGTACCAGGGAAGTTGATACATCCGTGTCTGAGAAATTTTTCAGTTATTGTAAGTGTCGTGTGTTGGCAGCTTTACTGGCCTCATTTCCATTGCTCTCATGGGGAAAAGGAAAGTTTTCCGTGTGTGAGGTGCATATCACCCTGGTGTAGCCCGTGGGAAGCTGCCTTGGCTGGATCCAGGAGATGGCTGCTTCTGGCCTTGTATGTTCTCTCTGGTGGTGTTTTAAATACCTGTGTGGCTTGTTTCCTTCAGAGCAAAGGGATCACTCAAGCCTTGGAGACAGGCTTGTCCTACGTCATAAAGGAGAACTGGTGTAATTACGACTTACTTTCGTGGTAGCTGTAACTGACTTACTCAGCTGCTTTAACATCTAGAATGAGCACGTTGCATTTTGTGCCTAAATGTGTCATGGAAGCTGCAGTTCTCACGTCTGGGCTGTTCTCTGCGCTCAGGAATGCTTGTATCAGGTGCTGTGTGATGCGGGTGATCACAGGGCCAGGGAGCAGTTCATGGAGTGTCCTGGTTTGAGTACAGTTTGTATCAGTAAAACTGGTTTTCTTGCATAGTGGATTAATTTGACATTGGGGTGATTCCTGGGATCTGCAGTGAAGTTCCACCTCTGGGCTGCTTTATGTGACAGAGAATAAAGATGATGGCAGATAGCACAGTTGAACTGTCACTGTTCTTCAGGCTTGTGTGGTGTGAGAGTGAGCGCAGGTGCCTTCCAGAACTTCTGTGGCTCTGGTTGCTGGGAGCCAAATACTTTGATGTTGATGTTAAGTTGGTGAAACTTTTTAAAGCCTGTGAAGTTGAAGAGGGTGAAGACACATGAAGATAAATTAACAGTGGAAACTGGAATAGATAGTAAGAACTTTGTTGTGTTGAACCGTAGCTTAAAATTTTCGGAGCTGTGTATGAATGAATCTCGTTGGTGGGAACATGCCCAGAGCTGGGGGACAGCAGGGACAGCACAGGCTCGTTTTGTGAGGGGAACTAGTCTGTTAATGTCTGTTCAGTTTATTAAAAATCCTGCAATGTACATAACCCCACTGAAGATCTAAAAGTTCTTTGAATCCTGCAGTTTTGTGAAACTTCAGGCAATAATATTAGAGAGTGCTGTGTTTTGAGCAGCCAGAAAATTTAAGTGCTGCTTGATCTTAGTAATTTTGCACCTCACCATAGACATAAGTCAGTGTAGTATAAGGGCACCTGAACTAACTTGATCAGGGCTGGGGTGATGTCTGCTTCCTACACATGCCTGTGTTTATTCAGACTAAAGAAATGGGATTTATTTGTGACTTCTGTGGAATCTCTGCCATTTGCCATTGTCACAGCAGTTCAGAGGATCATTGGCTTCAGTCTTGAGTTGCAATTGGTCTATGAAACTTTGATTCTGTTTCCCCCCCTCTGTTTGTTCACTTGCTAATTTTCTGTAAATTTGGATTTTGACTGTGTAGGCACTTGAAGTAAGGAGCAACTGTATGGAGATGGATGTGAGAAGGAACCATGTGGTCTACAGAGGAGAAAACCAAAATTCCAATGGGAATTTGGCTCTGAGAGCAGAAACAGGACAGGAATTTATAACTTTTTTCACACAGGAAAAGCATCCAGGTTTTGTTGTGTTTGTACCAGGGGCTGCAGTTCTTTCAGTAGAAAACCTGCAATTTTGCAGTTTGTCAGCACTTAAATGGTATCATAATGTTTGGACTAAGCCAATATGCTGAGCCAAGAAAAGGAATAAAGAAAGTTTGGAAACACCTGCCTCAGAAAGCCAGAACATGAACAGCCGGGTTATCAGGCTGGTTCATTTGTGTCATGACTTGTTAAAGCAAATGTGACCTAAGGCTGCTGCTGAGTGCTTGTTGAAGCCCTTGGTGAACAAAATACTTCAGGCTTAGGCCTCCTCCTCAGGTTGTGGAGTGTGACATGTTCTGAGTTGGTGTTGGGTGTGCAGAAGCCTGGCTTGCCCTGCCTGGCTGGGGTGGCCCTGCTGAAGGCCACCTGGGTTTAATGCTGAAAACCAATCTCTTGCATCCAGGAGCTGTCTTGGTGTGTTCAGTTCAGTGTGGTTAGGCTGCAGACACTGTCTCTGTAGACACAAGAGATCTTTTATGGTGGTTCAGATGTCTTTTCCTTCACAAAGAGGGTGATTTGGGGTGGGGGGGGCTGGGTCCTTCTTAGAAACTGTTACATCTGATCAAGGCGTGATCTTAGGTTTGTTTCACACGAGAGAATAAAAAACTCCTCAGTCTTGAAGAGCATCTTTGTGGAAATGAGTCGACCACTTGTGCTTGTTCCCGAGGCTGTGGACTGTGCCCATGCAGGCAGCTTTCCTGCTGCCCTAGCAGGCTGGGGAGGTCCAGGAGGAAGCAGATGTGTAACCAGTTGGACATATTGTAATTTCTGTGCATTACAGGAGCATGATTCACACCACTATCTAAGGAAGCAGCGGAGGAAAGCCCTCTGGCAGAACTCTTTTGAAGATCATTCCAGCACAGCCTGTGCAACTAAAGACGCACTTCAGCAGTTTGAAAGCCTCAGTGTCCCATGGATGTGCAGGCTTTGGGGATGTTGTGCTTCAGACACCCATATGAGCAGTTTGCTGCCTTTAGTAGAGCCTTTATGAAACGTGTGTTTCAGAAAATGGGAAGAATGTCACAAGAACAGCATGTGTAGAATGAGAAGTGCAAGGAAAGGTTGCGTTGTGGGGAGAGGACAACCACCAAACTTCAGGCTGTAGCTGAGCAGGAAGTTGGAGAACTGCTCCTTGGTGAAGTGCTGGTTCTTTCCTGAGTGAGGGTATTCATGATGGTGAACTACAACTCTGTGAGAACATTCTTCCATTATTGGATAAAAAACGCTGGAGAAAGTGTCTAAAATAGTTGTATTTAGTATATACTGTGGTGTGATAGTTCAGGCAGATGTGTGCAACAAACTGACCAACAGCTGGGATGTCAGCTTGTGTCTGAAGTGAAACAAAAGGCTTTAATGTGTTGGAAAAAATCCCTCAGGTCTGCAGATGATGAATAGGTTAAAAGTGAGTCTGGGGTTAGTGCCTTCTTCACTGTTAGACAAGGTGAATTAAGCTGCTTTGCTGGCTAAAGAGCTCATTAACAGCTTTTAATCACTTGGTGTCTGAGGTTCAGTTTCTCACGTCTGGGGAGGGAAAAGGATGAGACCTTTACCATTTCAGTGTTCAGAGCTGATGCAGGTCTTGCTGTGTCACCAGCCCCTTCTAGGTTTCCCCCTCATACAGAGTGTTCTTGTCAAGACAGTTGTTGGCAAATCTTGCCTTTAATAAATCTGGGAATTAATGTGTCTCACAAGCGGAAGTGATGTGTGATCGGACTATGTGCTTTGGTGGGGTTAAATTTTCTTCTGATGTTGAGTGGTGCTGTATTACTGCAAAATTGGAGTCCATAATGGTCATAAAATAGAGATGGTAGCCAGTCTGTCAGAGAGTCACAGCTTTAACATGTTTTCAGCTGCACTAATAAATAGATGGCAGGAAACTTGGACTATGGGGAAAGTAGCAGAAGTTGTGAACTCTATCAGTTTTCCCTTGTAATTGATACAGTTGAGGTTGAAGCCAAGGAACGGTTTAGGAAAAGGGTTATAAATATTAAACGGGGGGTGATTATTGAGCTGCTAAGGAACTCTTGATTTTTACAGATGATTTTCGATCCTACTATGAGCAAGAAGAAGAAGAAAAAGAAGAAGCCTTTTATGCTGGATGAGGAAGGGGGAGGAGACACACAAATAGAAGAGACTCAGCAATCAGAAACAAAGGAAGTTGAACCAGAGCCAACAGAAGACAAAGATGTTGAAGCAGATGAAGAAGACAGCAGGAAGAAAGGTAAAGTGAATCCATGTAGATAAACTCTCAGAGGTGCTGTTCTGAGACTACAAGGCCCATTTCAAGAATTTGGCACCCCAGAGTATAATGCCAGAGCCCTGGTTTGTTCAGAGATTTGTGAGTAATCTCTGCTGCCTGTTTGGAGGGCAGATTGCCCTCCTGCTTGGAATCACGTTCACAGACATCACCGAGCTCCCAGGGGCTTATGTAATTTCCATTTTTCTGACTCAACCAGTCCTTTGTGTGAGGCAGTGGAAAGACTCTCTGAAATAGTGTGAAGTTTTAAATCTTCCACGTGCAGTTATTGCAGTTATTCCACAGTTATGGCTCTTTTTCATTTGAACAATCAGCAATAGTGTGAATAACAGAAACATGGTTAAAGGAGTTTCTAGTTTTTGGACAACTCTGAATGTTACAACCAGAGTGTTCTTTAGGATCTTTCAGGAAATAAGTGTGTGATTGTGTATAAAACCTTGCTTTTTAAATTGAGGCCAATGTCATTTCAAGATTACCTAATTCAGAGAGTGCCATTAGCTTAAATCCAGTTTGTTGATAAAATTGGCTCCTTCTGTAGACCAAAGAAACTGTACCTTCCTCCTGCACTTCTCATTTTTTGTCCAAGCATATCTAATGACAAAAGTGACTAACTTATCTTGTACAGCAGAAAGCAAGATGAAACATTTAAAGAATCAAAAGACAAAGAAGATGCAGAAACTAAAACAGTATTTGGGGGCAGAGGGGAATGATCTCTTCAAAACCTGAAGGATATCCACAGGGGTTACAGATTGTTGCTTATGTCTTACTGTAATGTTTTAAAGGTTTGGATGTAAATTAGAAACCTCAATGTCTGAACTGTTTCTGCAGTTACACTTCTTTAGGCAATCCTTTGTTTTTTAGATACAACAGATGACTTGGATGATTTAAACTTCTTCAATCAAAAGAAAAAGAAGAAAAAAACAAAAAAGATATTTGATATAGATGAAGCAGAAGAAGGTGTAAAGGTTTGTTTACATAACTTGACTATGGCTGAAAACTCTGTTGCTTTCATTTTCTTGAGAGTGGCAGTGCAGGAATTGTTTCAAGTCTGTCACTGTGTCTTAGTGCAGCTCATAATTAAACTTTACACATCTTTCTTTTTTTCATGAACATGTTGCTCCTACCTGGGCTTTTTGTCCAGAAGTGGAAAAACCTGCCTGCTCTGCACAAAGAGCAAATAATTCAGCAGTCTGTAGGAAGGGTTGATTAACCTCAAGGTTAATTGTCTTTTGGGGTTAGAGAGGTAACTGGGTGTCAGAAGCCACACATAGAACAGTCCTCTAAAGGCCAGCCCTTCAAATAAAGTGCACATATCTGCCAAGAAATCTGTTTTCACTGTGGTGTTTTCTTTAGAAAGGATTGGCTACTGTGCTGTGTTCCTGAAGGTGTACAAGATATTTTTACTCTTCTCAAGTTTTATTCCAAGTAATGGTTTTGTATCACATGTCAGTGTAACTGGCAGGCTGAGAGAGCAAGAGGACAGAGAAATGTTATCTTATGTATAAACCTCCTCTTCGGATTCTGCCTTTTGGGGAAGAAAATGTTCCTCTGATCTACCCCAGAAGACAACATACTTGCTCTATGTTCTTTCAGCATGCAAAACTGTGATAACAAATAGGAGTAGAACAGCTTTGCTTTCCCTTACTGCCTGCCACCAAGAGTGTTTTGTTCCCTCCTGCCCTCAGATGGCTGCTGCTCTTAAGTGTAGCCTGACCTTGTTCCTGGCTAGCCAGAAGTTAAGCCAGAAGGTGCAAATCTGGCCCTGCCCATGGCAGTAGTACAGGGCTCTACTGAACATGCTGGAATTCCATTCTCACCTGTTGGGTTCCAGGGCTGTGGTGGATGTTACCAGTATTCACCTCTATAGTGTGCAGCTGGTATTATTTCTGATGCTGTGGAGGTCTGTGTTTAACACTGGATAAGCTATAGTCTTACTTCTTTGCAGGAATTGAAAATTGAAGGAGATGTGCCAGAGACAGTAGAACCTGAAGATGACCTTGATATCATGCTGGGCAATAAAAAGAAGAAGAAGAAGAATGTGAAGTTTCCAGATGAAGATGAGATAATGGAGAAGGATGAAGGTATAACCTAGCTCAGTGAGATGTCGAAAGTGAAATGTAGTCACTTTGTATGTGAATAAGTTCTGTTCAAGGGCGTTTTTTGTTCCAAAATTGCTAAGAAAAGTGTTCTGTAAAAGCACTGTATAAATTTCCCATGGGTGCCAGTGTCCCTTGTTGACAAACAGAGAAGACTTGAGTCCAAATCTCAGTGGAATTTTCTTCTATGTACCTTTTAGAAATCGTGTAAGCATGAGGTTAAAGAATGTTTCTTAAAGAATCCCCAAAAACTTTCTTTACAGCATTTGAGGATGAAGATAGCAAAAAAGATGATGGAATTTCTTTTAGCCTTCAGTCAGGACCTGCGTGGGCAGGCTCAGAAAGGGACTACACATATGATGAGGTAATGTTCCAGAGACTTTTAAAACATATTTTCCATGTTCATCTGCATCAGTAGAGCCTTATGTTCATATTTCCTGTTTCTAACTTCAAAGTAAAGGACTTGAAGTCAGAAGCTCATGAGCAGGCAGCTAACAAAGCATGTCTTCTATCACAGTAATTTTCCTATGGGGCAGTATTGGTCATAGTTCAAACACCTCTGCCATGGGCAGAGCAAATCCTTGGGGAAACTGTGTTGGGATTTTGCATTGATCAGAACATTTAAGTGTGTTCTGAAGCAGGTGGGGAAATGTTCGTAGGCAAAGGTGGTCTGATATTCACTGTGAATGCTGTTTCAGGTGGCTTTGAGAGGTGAGATACTTTGAGACATGGAAAATGCTCACATGGGTGTGAATCCCTTCTTTTGCAGTTGCTCAATAGAGTTTTTAATATCATGCGGGAAAAGAACCCGGACATGGTGGCTGGAGAGAAGCGGAAATTTGTCATGAAGCCCCCACAGGTTGTGAGAGTAGGGACCAAGAAAACATCTTTTGTCAACTTCACAGATATCTGCAAATTGTAAGTTTCCTCTTTGGATTTCCCAAGAATAGCAGATGGATACACTGCCCTGTGCTCCTGTGTTGAAGGCAGTGTTTTCTGGCAAGTGACTGTGGCAAACCAGGAGTGGAAGCTATTTCAGTCAGAGAGCTCATTACATTTCTCTGTGAGAAGATATTTCTGAAAATGATTTATTGAGATAATTTCTAATTTTATACTTTAAGTACGAAAGTGGTACATGGGCTCTTGGGCTGAAACTTGATGAGTTGGTTGGCTTCTATCAAGTTGGGTCACCAGTGATATTTATGTGCAAGCCGTGAGAAGAAGGCTGGGAAAAGTTCCTTCTAATTTGAGCTGACTACAAATACTGTTCTCTCGGGAAATGGTGTGGACTCCAGCAGTGTTTTCCCACTGTTTTCTGCAGTGATATCTGTGTCTTAATTACATCTTGTGAAGGCAGCTCTGTGTGAGCACTTCTGGGCATGCAGATCTGATGGGTATCGTAAGTGTGCCAGAAAGCAGGCCTGGTGAAACCGTGCTGAGGGTCTGGGTTGTGCACTAAGGGGAGCTTTTAATGGTAGCTGCTAACATTTTTTCATGGGATGGGACAGTAAGAATGAAAAATCTCTACTAGAAAACTTCTGTTCACTAGTCACTGTAATTTTGAGTTTGGTTTGGTGGGGATGGTGGGAGGTTTTTTTGTGGACTGTTGAGGTTTCTTATGTCCTCAGTCACTGTGTGTGTGTAATCTTTGTTGCAGACCCTCTGGCACTGCTCCCTTTGAAACTTGGTAACTTCAGTTGGATTTACCCTGCCAGTCCTGTATAAATACCAGATTTCTCAGAAGGGGGAAGGTTAAACATTTCCTTACTTTATTTTTAGATTACATCGTCAGCCAAAACATCTCCTGGCATTTTTGTTGGCAGAATTGGGTACAAGGTAAGGCTGCTGGGCTGTGGGTGTGCTTAGGGTTGATATTGATCAAATATAAAATTTTGGGGGTTAGATCTTTATACATGGGCTGTAACATGGGGCTTTTGTTCCCTGCACTTCACTGCTGTGCTGGGTGATTGAGGAGAGAACATTTTAGTGAGGAGGTACAGAGGGAAACTCCAAATCCTAGGGAATGGTCTTGTTCACTCCCATGAGATAAGCAGGTGAGGGTTGTGCCTGGGCAAAACTTCCTGTAGGAAGTAGCTGTAGATACCTCAGAATTTTGCATTTTTTTCCCCACAAAGCAGTTCTGGCTGTGCTCTTCTTGAAGAGCACATCCTTATCTTGCTTCATGTTCCTGATTTGTTTTAACGCTTCACACCAGCAAATCAAATAATTAATTTTCTCTTTTCAATTAGTGGTTCAATAGATGGTAACAACCAACTGGTAATCAAAGGAAGATTCCAGCAAAAACAGATAGAAAATGTCTTGAGAAGATATATCAGTAAGTAGAACTCCCTTTCCCACTCCAGACTTCTCTCAGGCCCCTTGTGATGCCTGGGGGCCCGTGTATGACCCAGGTGTGTGCCCACCATGGAGAAGGCTGAGGAGCCACAACTTTGCTTCATTGTGGAATAATGCAAATACAGGTGGTTCTGCCATGGTTAGACCACACGGGCTGTACTCTGTCCTGCACTAAAACATGCCAAGGAAAACAGAGCATTTGAGAACTGCTTGTTTCCAACTGAGTTTCATATCTTGGCTTTAATGAGGACTGTGGAAAACAAGAGTAATTGTTAATTTTGCAGTCTGTTGTAGCCATGAATTGACAGATGCAGAGTGTGTGTGTGTGTGTCACTGCTGGTCAGAGGACTCAGATTGTGTCACAAAACTCCTGCTTTGGTGCTGTGTCAGTACCAGCATTGCTGACTCCTGGGACTGCTGCTCCAGCAGAGGAACCTAGGGAACATCAGTGGCAAGTCTGTCCCGGTTATTAATTTTCAAACACCCGTGTCAGTGCATAACGTACCACAAGAAACCTCCTCTTCATTAACCAGGGGCAATTTTTAGGTTTTCATAATCAGCCCCTCAGAGTTAGTTAGGTGTGTTTGAACAGCTTTTCAAGACAGCTGCTCCACAGCTGCTGCTGCTTGATTAACTGCCCGTTCCTTCCCTGCAGAGGAGTATGTCACCTGTCACACGTGCCGCTCCCCCGACACCATCCTGCAGAAGGACACCAGGTTATACTTCCTGCAGTGTGAGACCTGCCACTCCCGCTGCTCCGTGGCCAGCATCAAAACAGGCTTCCAGGCTGTCACAGGCAAGAGAGCACAGCTCCGTGCCAAAGCTAACTAGGTTTGCTAATCAACACTGCGGGTGGCAAAGTGTTCTGGGGAGATGGGACTGGACAGGTTTACAATCGGAGTGGATTTACCATTGTATTAAAGCAAGGTTGTAAAAACGACAAGAAATTTGGCTTTTGATTGATTAGTCTGTGAAATCCTTGCAAGATGCAGATCCTCAAGCTGTTCACATACATTTGCTCATTGAATATATTTTACCAACTGTAAGGAGCGTGGTGGGAAAGGAGGTGCTTTTTAATCCGTTCAGACTTCTGTAAAACATGAGATAAATTAAAGATACTATAACAGTGAGTGTCTTGGATTTGGATTTTTCCTTCAGTTTCCTCTTCAAACACTGGTGGGAATGGTTGGTGTGTTGTTCTGCAGATCATGTCACTGAGCTATGTCCAAGACCCAGAATGAAGTTTTAAGATAAAGGTTATTTTGCTTTTACATAACAGGCTTATTTTAGTTCTGCTGTCATGAAACAGAGAAACCAGTCACAGAGTCCCAGGGCTGACAGGCCAACATGAGCCCTGCTCCTGCTTGTACAGCCATGGGTGCATTGTGCCCACACAGGGGGTCAGGGCATGCTGGTACTGCTTAATTAGGCAAAAATAGCTATGAGAGAGTTCAGACACCAGATTGATGCTGAATCTTAACACAGAATCAATAAACTGTACTGTAAGTTTTCATAGTGTCATAGTACTAAATTTTGCAATTTCTAATAGAGAAATGTTTATATTTCTGAAGTCCTGCACTCTTCATCACTTTAAAAAGAATCTAAATGCAGCAAAAAAGAAAAAAATAGTAGGTCTTAATGTCATTGTATGGGGGCTGCTACACAGTCTTCTATAAATCTTGAATTTGCAGGAGACACTGCCAAGTAATTTGGGTTCCAAATTAACACTTCTTGCTTCAGGATCTTCCCATGCCCTTCCTCTGCTGGCAGTGTCAGTGACCTCGAGGGGACACCCGGTGCTGTCCCCATGTAGAAATTGTTCCAGCTGGGGAGTACAAAGATGCAAATGGGGAGTGAAGTTCCCCCCTGGGTTGCAGAAGTGGGGACAGTTGTCACTTGAGTGCCAGGATGTCCCAGGGGGAGGGAAAGGTGCAGCAGCTCAGGGCCCTGGGCACCCACCCCTGCGGGTCAGGGGGAGCAGCCTCCTCCCCAGAGGAACTGCCTCCTTGCTGAAGGCAATACAGCAAACACCACACCTTGAAGGGTTTCTACTAAGTTTTAACCTTTGTATGTTAACACAGAGCACAGTATTGCTGGGAAGTCATTCACTTGCTATTTGAAAACTTTGACAGCACTGTAAGGTGAAAAATCAAGGTTTTATGGTTGGTTTCTTAAAAGCATTTTGAATTTCAAGTGAGCTATAAAAATGTTGGATGTATCTTAAAGTGAATAAAGCCAGGATCAGTGCCTCTTGTAACACCATTGTTGTATTCTTGTTTCTTCCTTTGGCAAAGAGTCTCCTGTTGGGAGTAAAACCTTGGAGAAGTGTGAGTTCCCTTTTTGTTCGGGTGACTTGCTGGTGGGACACCCTGAAATAGCTGAAGAACAATACTTTGTTTTAAAATGCTTGTTTTTCCCTGGGTCAAATACCTTTAACATACTTTAAAAAAATACAGTGTGGCCTTGAGCTGATGCTGTATTTCAGTGCTTAAAATGAAAAGTTGGATTTAGTGAAATTGGATCAAAAAGATCCAAGGAATAATAAAGGAATAAATAATTGTTCCAAACTCTCAGCTGTGAGCTCTGGCTTGCAGGAGAGTTTCATAGGTGTATTTTGTAGATCTGCTTTGAGTCTGTGCATGAAACCCCAAAGGCTTTTAATGTTTGAGTGCAGCATCTTGAGCTCAGGTCTCACTGTGGAATGACCTCCCTAATGCAGGAAAAGTCTGTGTCTAGGAGCAGGTATTGGTTGGGCTTTATTTTTCTTAGAAAAAACTTCCAGAATACATTCAAGAAGTGTTGTATGAACACAAATGCCTCTCAGGAGGCTGATGTGAGTTTCAAGTGCAGTTATGTTCAGAGGCAAAAGAGTTTTTACTTGAGCTGGCTGTGAGAAAGCAGCTTAAGGATGGAGTTCTTAACAGGAAGAAGGAGATGGTAGCTGTGGTTGCCCTGGGTCTGTGTGCAGACATCTTCCTGGAGCCAGAGCTGTGTTTCTCCATGGTTTTTTCTCTCTGAGCTGAAAATTGGCTGTGTGGAGATGTGGGAGCCAGATTTTAGGTACTGAAAGGCCCTGGGTGACCAAGAGCTGGGCTGCTCTTCTCCATGGATTTTGCTATGTCCAGTTCTCCCCCTGATCCAAGTAATCTGAGAAATGCAGGGCTGTTCCTTCCCAGCAGTGAAGGTGAAACACCTTCCAGCCCAGAACGTTTAAGAGAAACTCATCTGAGACTTGTCCCTGGAGGAGCTGGGAGAACCAGGCAGGAGAATTGCTGTTGTGGTCAGTCAGCCTGAGATTTACTGATGCCTTGGAAGAATAATGTCTTTATCCCCCACTTCTGCCAGGACCTGCTTTTATCTCCACTGTCAGGTGGTTGCAGCTCGAAGGATTGGGGACCTTGCTCACATCCCTGAAGTAACCAGGGAACTGGGAACATTTCATTCCCTAATTCAGCACAAATCCAGTGGGATCAGCTGCCCTGGGGCTCCTGTGCTTCTGCTCTGCTGAAATCACTGGTGGCTACTATGAATATCAGTGAGAATAAACTCTATTGCTGGGAGCTTCTGGCCAGAGCAAGAATTTAAACCCTGTTTGTAACCACAACTGGTGTAAAGGTGGAGCATCTATGAAATGCCTCCTTTGAGAGCTGGGAGTTTGTGGTTGGTCCCAGGACTGTGACATTGTACAGTGTGCCCTCCAGGCATGGCCACCACACCCTGAGATCCCTGGTTTGTGTCAGCTTTGGGGCAGCTCCTCAGGGGGACTGGGGCACCTGGGGTTGTCTGCAAGGAGAGGAAAAAAGCAGATTTTCAAAGCTGCTGCTACCTGGACAGGGTTTGTCACGAATTGCAGGGGGTGTTGAGCTTTAATCAGGTGAAAGGACCTGTGATGGTGGCTGGGGGGGGAGGTACAGGAATAGAAACAGCAGGAAGTTCCTGAAAGTCAAGAAAATGGGAAGTCGAGTGTGATGCTGACAGCTGAGAATCATTAGAATCTATCTGTTCATCCTCTAAATAACATTTCTCCAATTCTCTGTTGTGCCCCCGTGCTCAGTTTTTCCCTAGAGGTTTATTCCAGAGTACTAGAATAGTATCCAAGAAGGTGAGAGGCCAGGCTTTGAGAAGGATGTGAACAACAGAAATCAGCAGCTGCACAAGAATTTACCAGTTCAGATTCAGTCTGGATGGAGAGCAAACTGCAAAGCCTCTCCAGTTCCTGAAAGAATTGCTGGATTTTCTGTTTCTGAATTGTTCCTGCCATGGTGCAGGTCAGTGCCTTGTTGCCAGAGTGGCAGAGGACCCAGCTCCCAGGGGGATCAGGACAAGCCTGTCCTGGGGAAAACCTTTCCTAGGTTTTTGCAGCAGTGCCCACAGTTGGAGTCTGCAGAGGGTTGGATTCTCTCAATGTCCATGGGAACAGCCAGGTTTAGGCTGGACGTGTCTGGCTCTGCTCCTCATTCTGCTCTCTGCATTTATAGGGACATTTGGCAGTTCACAGCTTGCTCTGGTTCCAGGGGTTTGTCCACCTTGGGAAAACTCAAGTGGCTCCAGTTTGGGTTAATAGCTAAAAGGATTTTGGGTGAACAGTAAAATCCTATGGCAGAGAAAGAAGCACCATTCCTTGTGTCCTTTCCTTCAAATGTAGAGAGCTGAGGGAGCAGAAAGCTCTGATCTGATCAGTTGCTTAAATGATCTCATGACAGGAGGAGGAAAAAGGCTTTTGAAGGAAGATGTTACAGGGAAATATCTTCCTCCTAAAGTGAAACATCTTTCTCTCCTAAAGAGAAACAAGTTCCAGGGCTGGTGCTGACCCTTAACACACATTATCTCATCTGGACAAGCCTTTGCTTTGAAGGGACCTCACCTGGCTCCCATCCCTGGGCTAAGAAGTTTGGTGCAGCTCTTTCAATATGTTAGCTTTTTTAAGTCGCTATTTCAGCTCTTTCATTATTTTATCTGTTTCAGTGATGAAGACTGGGAAGTGCCTCCAGAGGCTGTTCAGCCAGTCTTTAGCTTTTAGAAAAGGCAGACCACTGCTTTTCCTGCAGGTGTTTCACCCTATGTGGATTTAGATAAGCTCTGCATAAACATTCCCGTAGGTACCCCATGCATAACCCTGTGCATTCCTACAGATCTGTGATCCAGGATGGCTGTCAGGCTGTCAGGCTGCCCCAAGCCCACGGGAGCAGTTCTTTATATAGAAGCAGAAATTCCAGCTGGCCCTGGAAATGTGTTGGAATTCCAACAGACCTGAGGAATTGGGTTTTCCTCACCAGAAGAAAAACACTTTCTCACTTCCCTCTGCCCTTGTCTATAAGGCCAAGCTCATTCCTTGCTGCCTGAGCTTGCTGTTCATCCTTTTTCCTTTTTGTACATTGCAAACACCTGCGTAATTCTGAAATAAAGCAGTCAGCACTTTACCTCTGTGGTGGGAAGCATTTTTCTGCCCAATACCCACCAGAAATGTGTGGAACACCCCTCCTTCCCTCCCTCTCTCTTCAGCCCATTGCATCTCCCACAGTGGCCTCTGGACTCACAGAAGTTTTCATTTTCTAACAGAAGCAGTATCCTTAATTCTACATTCTGTAGTAAAGCAAATCACTTTTAAAATTAATTATTTCTTCCCCCAGCCCTGCTTTGGGTAATCATCCCATAAGTTCGGTGTATTTCTTTCTTCAATGTGAGAGCATTGCACTGGGGGGGAGCAGGATCGTGGGACTGATGGCAAAGCAGTTTGTGCCCTGACTGTCACCAGTGTCAGGTGGTTTATCACAGGGAGGAAAGCTGGATGTGATTCATTTTGAAAACAAGGCACAGAAGGCAAGTAAAAAAGAAATTTTCAGTTACATTTTTTGTTCTGTGGACTGAAATGTCTCTATGCTGCTTGTGGCCCTCAGACCCTGCTGCAGGCCTTGTGCTGGTTTTGTTCAGCACCAAAATTGCCTTTTTTCCCACCAAGGCTGTGAAAAACTAAGTTCTGAGAAATGCGAGCTCATCTGAAATGAAGCTTAAAACATTTTTCTTTGCTGCCCTGTCCCCACACTCCCTGACACCCTCAGACAACAGAGGGAGGATGTGTTGCTTTCTCTATTCTTCTGCAGGAGCCATGCAGACAGCCCTGGGGTTCTTCTGATGTGGTGATTTGTAGTTGAGGCTGTGGGTGCTGTTGAGGTTTCCCTGTCGGTGGGAAAGCCCTTGCTTGGGGCTGCCTGTGGAGTCTCAAATATTCTGTACATGGCAGTTTGTTTTTCATTCCAAACCTTCACCACTTTCCCAAAATTCCTTTAAACTGTGTGCTGAAGCACATTGTTTCCCTCTACTCTTTGTTCTGGATGAGGGAGGTGGCCTTTAAATCCTGTCCCTGGTCAAGAAAATCTTTGGGCTTGAAGAAGGAGGAGCGTGCTGGGGCTGGAGCCCCTCTGTCCCTCTGGAGATGCCACGGGCACAGAGGCGACTCCTGAGCTGGCCCAGCTCAGCACAGGGATGCTCTGGCCAGAGTGGACAGGAAGGGAGGGGCCAAGCTGGGGCACAGGGTGCAGAGCAGGAGGGGATGTCCCAGCCGAGCTGCCAGACCTGCTCTCCTCACCCCACCTGGCTCAGGCTCACCCAGCAGGAGGAAGCTCTGAGCGAACCCATGGAGCGTTTGCAGTGCTGGGGCTCTGCAGCCTCGTGCCCAGGCCAGCCTGTCAGAGCAAACAATCCCTGCGTGGGAGGAAATCTAGGCACTGGAAGGTGCTGAACTGGATGTGTTCTTGCTGAGTCAGTGCACGGTGTCCATCCTGACACCTGCCCTCTGCCCAGGGCAGGCAGAGCGTTCCCCATGGGGCTGAGTCCTTTTCCACTGTCCCCATGCAAGGCTCAGGGGTGTTTTCCTGCCAGAGGATGGACAGACTCCACCAGGAGCCCGTGGGGTTCTTGCCTGCATCTCCAAATGTTTGCAAAACTTGATTGAGAAGAGGAAAAAGAGGGAATGGAACCTCCTGCAGGTAACAAGAAGACAGTGCTGGAGGGATACGACCACTGTGACAGACACAGCAACTGGCTCTCACAAATTCCCCAAAGAACAGTCCCGTTACAGCTGCAGTAACTGAAATGTTCCCAAAGGGCTGCACAGCCTGGAACTGTGATGGCCATCAAAGTTAATGGGAGTTATTAAAGTCAGTGAGGGTTTTTTGTTGCATCTCCTGGCTCAGACTGCGTACATGACTGCATTTTGGCCCCAGTGATTGTTTGTCCATGTTCAGAAGCACCTGGAAGGAGCATTTGGGACTGAAGTAAACGTGCTCTGCTGCTCTAATGCCTGCTCAGGCCAGCGAGGGAAAACCAGAGTACCAAAGCTTCTGGCACATTTGCTGATCCCATCCCATCCCAGCCCATCCCAAGTGTGTCACCAGTCTCAGACATTCCTGTTTCCTTTGCAGAGGTGCAGGCAAGGCAGCAGGCACTGAGACTTTGGGGGTTGTTTCTAAGCAAGACCATGCTGCTTTTGCCACTGATGGGATGGCAGCAAACAGAGCAGCTCAAGTGAGAAGCCAGGTAAGGTCCAAGACACTTGGGAATGGGACCTTCCCTCTGTGGGTGGTGGGGAAAGTCTTTAACATAAAGGCTTTTTTTTTCCCCAAGCTCACACCATGTTCAGTCGAGCTGCTCAGTTTATGTTGGTCATTTTTCTTCAGAATATGCAGACGTTGAATTAATTGTTGCCTGGGGGGTTGTTCTGGAGAGAATGGACTGGCCCAACCCCTGTCCTCCCACATCCCAGCAGGGCAGGGATGATTTACATCCCTGAGGATGCTGGACTGTGGAAAAGGAGGTTGGGTGCATACAGGGTGGGACCCTTTACATTCATTCAAGAGCTCATGGGATCTGACGCATCTTTTTGTGTTGTGGATGTTTAAAGGGCCTTGAGGAGGACCCCACACATCTTTCTGTTAGCCAGGACAACCCTAAAGGCCCAGGAGCTGGCTGTGCCTATGAGCCAAAAGATGAGATAAGGAAGAAAAAGGAGTTGGATTAACTTCTGCCTGAGGAACTGAGGAAAAAAGAAGAATTTTTGACTTTTGGAAGAACAGGGAGGCAATTTAGGACAACTACAAGGGTGTCATGGGGCTATGCAGGGAGAAAATAAGAAGGGTCAAAGCTCAACTTGAACTTAATCTGGCATTGCTATAGAAGACAATAAAAAATGCTGTTGTAAATATATCAGCAACAACAGTAGGGCTAAGGAGAATCTCCCTCCTTTATGGGATGTGGCTGGGGGCTGATCTCTTTTCCCAGATATCAAGGGATAGGACAAGAGGAAACAGCCTCAGGCTGTGACAGGGGAGGTTTAGGTTGGATATTAAGGAAAATTTTTCCATTGAAAGGGTGGTCAGGCATTGGAACAGCTGCCCAGGGCAGTGGTGGAGTCCCCATCCCTGGAGGAATTTAAAAGAGGTGATGTGGCACTCGGGGACACGGGTCAGTGATGGCCTTGGCAGAGCTGGGGGAAGTTGGACTGAATGGCTTTGGAGGGCTTTTCCAACCTAACTGGGTCTGTGGGAAAGCCGTGCTGAGAGCAGGGGTGACCCCTCCCGGCTCTCCAATCCTCTCCTGATGGAGCCAGCAGGGAGATTTGCAGCTGCTTTATGGCCCAAAGAGTGCATGAAGGGCTCGGGGGTGTCCCTTTCCCACCCCCTGCTGCCCCCTCACCTCCCTGTGTGGGTTCTCTGCACGGTCACGGACAGACTTCGGTGGCACCAAAACCCCAGAACTCATTTCCTTGGGGCCAGGAAGCTGAGTGCCACACAGGGGTGTGCCTCAGAGCTCCTCAAGTCCCTCGCTCTCCCAAGATAATGAACAAAATCAAACCAATCGTTTGCTGGGAGAGCTCGGCCATGCTCTAAAGCTGTGCTGGAGTGAGGCAGCCCCAGCCCCTGAGGCACTGCAGCACCTCAGAGCTGGGTACACGGCTCAGCAGACTGATTTCCATCTTGACAGCCAGTTTAACTTGGTTTGGTTTTGGGGTTTTTTTTTCCCCTCCTGTTGTTCCTCCTCCCAGCCACAAAGACCCCCAGCCATCCATCTGATGCTGCTGCTTTTCTCCCCTTGCAGGGAGCTGCTGACTGATGGCAGGATGCGTGGACAGGTGGATGTTCAAACATCTCGGACTCACCATAAACTCAGGCAGCTTTGCCCTCCGGTGCTGGACAGTGGCTCAGCCACAAAGAACCCATCCAGGCTGGATGGGCCTTGGAGAAACCTGGTCCAGTGGAAGGTGTCTCTAGGAGATCATCTTTAAGGTCCTTTCCAACCCCAAATATTCTGGGATTCTCCCCGTGTGGTCACTGGTCCCTCCTGGCACCCCTCTGGTGCCAACCAGAGCAATGCTGTGCTTAAGGAGCAGTTTTTGGCACTGCTGGCTTGTGCAAAATGGAAAAGCAGCCAGATTTTTCCAGTCTGTTACGAGCTGTACCAGTGCAAAGTCCAGAGATTAAAGGCCAGGATTTGGCCCCTGCTTTCCTGCATCAAAGAAGTTTCCAAGCCTCCAGGGGAAAATCCCAGAGCCCCTGTGAATGCAGATGTTTTGCTCAGCCTGGTGGGATATACCTTGTGCAGGGGAAAGCAAATCCTGTGGGCAGAGCTGAGGCTTGGAAAGGGAAAAAAGACTTGTCTGAAACAGAAGAAACAAGTGTGTGTGTGTGGCAGACAGAAGAGAGGGGAAGCAGTTAGATTTCTTTCTTTTATTATACAGGATTGTATGTACAAGGTCACCTCTCTCCCAAACATCAGCGTCACAGTCAGTTCATAGCCACACCTGCAGCTCATCTCTCCAGGCCTGGAGAACAGCTCGGACAGCACAGTGCAGACACTGCACAGGAACCACGGGGGAAGGACGGCTCTCCCTTCGAGCCCTCCTCAAGCAGCCCAGACTAAGAAATGCAAAGAAAACTTTGTGCTTCAAGAGCCATGCGTGCTCCAGGATGGCGCCAGGGGGAGGGAAGTGTCACCCCTGGAGCTGTTTTCCCTTCACCCTTCCGAGAGATGCCGTGGATGAGGTCAGAGCACTCGGGACCACCCGGAGCTGGGTGTGGTGTGGGAGGGATCGGCCGAGGGGAAGGTGTGGGCACCGCTCTGGGTTCCAAGCACTGATGTGGGGGTGTGTTCTGGAGGGGAAGGGGGTGGGCAGGACACACCAGGTGTGAATAAAGTGCTGCGGGAGTTTCAGTCCCGTCTACCCCGGGAAAATGGGACAAGCCCAGGAAGGAGAAACGAGAGCGGCTGAGGCCTCTGGGGTGCGGGGGTCCCACGATGAGCCCTCTGCTCACAGCACAGGGCAGGGGGCAAAACCAGCTGGGATCTGGGGAGCAGGGGGGTGCTGGCACACCCACATGCATCGTGCTCGGGGTGTTCCCTGTCCCTAGGCTCGGGCACGCTGCCACCCTGGGGACAGAGCTCAGGCAAGGGCAGGAGCTGTCGCAGCACTCTCCTGACGTGTCCTGACCGGGGCAGGAGGAGCTGTGGGCAGCCAGGCAAGGGGCTGATGTCTCTGGCTCCAGGCTGCAGGAGTGGGTGCTCCACATCCCTTCCAGGGAGCAGCTGGTCCAAGGAAAGGGTCTCATCCACAGCTGCTGGCACCCCTCACTCTGCAGAGGCTTGCTCAGCCCTTACACAGCGGCGAATGAGGACACCAAACCACCGAGGGTGACGTGTGCCTGGTTTCCCCTGCTTGGGATCACTTGCTTTCCTGCAGCTTCCTCTCCCCTCCCCTCTTCAAGCAGCTTCCCAGAGCACAGCAGGTGCTCCAGCACTGACTCCTTTCCATCTGGAAGTGACCCTGGACACACAGCAGCTCACGGAACACAAGAGACATGACAGGAGGTGGCCGTGCTGGAGGACAGCTCACCCCACACCCTGTGACTCAACAGGATCTTCAGCACAGGAACACAGATTGTCCAAACTGAGACAGTACTTATCCCTCAGTCAGGAAATGCTCTGGCTCTCACCTCTCACAGGAAAAATGTCTTTATTGGGTTGGGCTGAGTTCTCTCTGCTCTCCTGTAAGGAGCTCTAGAACACCTCTGGGCTCCCCTGGGGACACAGCTACTCTCCTGGTCTCTGTGGTGGCTCTGGGTTGTGCAGGTCTGGCTCCTGCCTCTGCTGGCTGCAGAGCTCCGAATCCATAGCAGGGGTGGTGGGGATCTGCTGGGAGGATGAGTTTTCTTTGCCTTTGCTTTACAGATGGATGGAAGATGTTGGGCCATGTTTCTCCTTTGAATGCCAGGTAGAGATGACAGCAGCACTTCCATTCAGCTTGCCTTGCTCAACGTGCCAGGACAGGGTTTAGCCTCGTGCTTTCCTCACACTGTTGCTCACAGCTGCTCCGGGTGGGCTGCAAGGAGAAAAGGGGAGCTACAGCACTGTCCTTGAACCCCAGAGATTTGCCATTTAGGAAAGAGGGTGAGGGACTGGCCAGTGACCCAGCTGAGCAGCCAAGCTCCATGCTGGGGAGAGCCTCTCCTGAGGCAGCAACCCCCCAGCCCAATGTGCACAGAACCAGAGCTTTGGCTCAGAATCAGCAGCAGGGGAGCTGTACCTGGTTACTGTAGTCTGGCATCCTCCACATCTGTGTAATGGCTGTTCTCCTGCAGGGAAAAGGGAACCACAAACAGTAAACCCCCCTGTGTCCCTCCTGCCCTGCCTGGGACGCTGTGACATCTCACATGTGGTCGCCAGCTGGTCACTCGGTGTGGGAGAGCAGTGCCAGGGTGCTTAGTGTGATGGAGGAGCCACAAAACACCTGGGATGGACACCGGGGCCAGGGCTGTGCTTGCTGGCACAACAGAGGCCCAGGCAAAACCACAGAATCCCTCTGGCTCCTTTTTCTGAAACAGACCTGGGGGTGTGTAATTCCCTCCTGGGCTTGGAAGCAATGGAATCATAGAATCATTTAGATTGGAACAGACTTCCAAGATCATCAAGTCCAACCATTAACCCAGCACCTCCATGTTCACTTCCCTGGGCAGCTGTTCCAATGCCTGACCACCCTTTCAGTGAAGAAATTTCCCTGATCTCCAATCCAAACCTCCTCTGGCACAGTTTGAGGCCATTTCCTCTCATCCTGTTTGTTGTTCCCTGGAACTGCCCCATGATGGCAACGTGCATCAGTCCATAAAGGCAAATCAGTGTCCTGATCTTGCTGTTGAGCACAGGAACTGGTCCCAGTTTGCAGCAGAACTCATTTTCCAGAACGATAACACTCATTCATCACTCCAAAGGCCACAGTAATGGTGCTGAACTGCTCCCCATGCAGGGGGCTTGGAAAGCATGGCTTGCTGTTGGACTGACTTGATGGCCTTGCAAGACTTTTCCAGCCTTTGTGGTTCCCTGTGGAATTTCCTCCTGGAGCTGTTGTGCAGTGCAGCACTGCTGGGAGAATGGGGTGCTCAGCAGGGGTGTTCAACCTCCTGCATAGGGGGAATATTTCAGGCATGGAAATGGATCCAGGAGTTGTCTGCAGGGGACACGAGGGAGTCCAAAAGGAAAGGCAAGGGAACAGGCTGTGCCTGAAAGGCAGGGGAGGTGGCCTTGCTGTGGGCAAGGAAGAGCCCAGCTGAGGTGGGACGTGCCTTGGAACAGGCCCTGAGGCAGCTGAGAGCCCGTGGGGGAGGATCAGGGACAGCCCAATGGGGCTGGCACCGTGGCAGGCATCTCCTCACACCACGGGTACAGAGGCTCCTCTGGAGGGCTGCACGAGGCCCCTGGGGGCACCTCCACCACCCTGGCATCAGGGCAGAAGGAGCAGGGCTGGAGCAAGAAACAGGAGACTTTTGGAGAG
Source organism: Falcunculus frontatus (assembly GCA_013398115.1). Classification (NCBI taxonomy): domain Eukaryota; kingdom Metazoa; phylum Chordata; class Aves; order Passeriformes; genus Falcunculus; species Falcunculus frontatus. The sequence goes on along the minus strand of VZRV01000964.1, from coordinate 183,802 downwards.
AATCAAGAGCAAGTTCCTGACCCAGCTGATGAGGGGAGACATTGTTCTGGTTCCTGATGGCCAAGGAACACCTGGTCAGGGATGTGAAGGTGGAGAGAAGCCTTGGCTGCAGAGCCCATGGTACTGTGAGCCTGAGTATCCTGACAGAAGTGACCTACACCAAGAGCAGGATCAAATCCCTGGATTTAGGAGAGCAGATTTTGGGTTGTTCAGGGATCTGCTCTGGAGGCCAAGGAGGCCACGACATCTGGACTCCTATTGAGTGAGACTTTCAGTGAGCTCCCAGCACCAACCCCAAAAACCATCTGGATGCAGACTGGGCAGATAAAGGACCAAACCTGCCTGAAAACAGAAGAAAATCTGATTGTAAACCAACCACTGCGTGCTGTAAATACCTGAACACATCAGAATACCTTTAGCTCTCCCTCCAAAGCAGCTGTGTGCAGGGATTTCCCCTTGAGCAGGGTCAGCCCTCAGGACACCCCTCACCTGACACCAGGCATTGCTGGGCTAGCAGGTGACATTTTTTGCACACCTGTGACATTTAAGGCACGTACACAATAATCTTTGTATCCCATACTAAATGCAGTAAATAGTACTGACGATCAATCCAACCGCACTTAGCATTTTCCATACCCAGATTGATGGTTCAGAACTCAATAAACTCCACCAGCTCTGAGTGACCTCTGACTCTTCTCCCACCACTCCCCTGCCCCTCAGAGCCACAGGGATTTTGGGGACCCCGTTTGGGTGCCATGTCCATGGACAGCAGGTGGTGACAGCCACACTGGTGTGCGTGAGCCAGAGGGATGTGGGACAAAGGAGTCACTCCCCAGGCACTGGGGACACTTCAGAAGTGCTCAGTGCTGTGAGGTCAGCAGCAGTACAAGGGCTGGCCCTGGTGAGCTGCCTTGCAGGGCTCGAGGAGCTCCCTGAACATGCCCTGCACACACTGACCTGACCATCCAGAACGCCTGGAGCCTGTCTGAAGCTGGCAGTGAAATATTTCTGGTCTTGATGCCACATGAGGACCAGGGAGTTACAGACAATAGAGATTTAAGCGAGATGAAATAGCCACCTCGTTCTTCTCCTCTTAATGAGGACCAGCTCTTCCCAAACCATTGCCCAGCAGATGTCTCTCCACTGTCTTCTTACCCCAGCAACAGCAGAGAAGCGCACATTTTTTGTTGACAGGCTGTGTGCTGCTTTATCCTCATTAACATCAGCAAGTTTCCCTCTAATTTCTACCATCTGTTTCCCTTGATGTAATTCAAAGCTGGCCTTCCTTTTCCTCGACACAGAGCTTGTGCCTTTCTTCTTCCCAGTGCCTGGAGCGATGTCTCCCCTCAAGCAGCTCCCCCCAGATTTGGCAGGACTGATGGACTCCAGCCCCAGACCTGTTCAGAGCCCTCACCGGTCACGGCTCAAGGACAGAGCAGGAGAGCACAAACCAGCTGGGAGTGTTTGGGGCTGGAGGAGCTTTCAGGCCACGGGAAATGTGGTGGGTGTGCAGCATGGCCACCCCAGGGATGGGGGTGAGGAAGAGGAGAGGGATGCTGAGATTCATCCTCGCTTCTGCTGCCACCAGTGCTGGGGTGGGGAGGGGTTGGAGCTGTTCCAGGGGCCACTCAGGGCAGGTCACGTCCTTCTACCCTGGAGCCCTGCTGCCCTCAGCCTGGATCTGGAGCTGATCCTGTTCTCAGCAAAGGTTTGGTTTGGGATAAATGGCAGTGGGTACACAGGGCCTGGTGTGCCCTGTGCTGTACCCAAACACTGGGCTCCCATCCAAATGCACACATTTGTCACTGGGTTGAGCAGGAACACCCCTGTTTGGGGCAGGACTAGGAACAGTGGGGCTGATGTGTGCCTGGCACCAGCTGTGCTGGCACTGCCCTCGCTGGGGGTGCCCTGACTTGGTCACACCTTGGTTTGTGCCATGGGACAAGTGCCTCTGGAGAGGGACTTTGGACAAGGGCCTGCAGAGACAGGACAAGGCTTCCCACTGCCAGAGGGCAGGGTTAGATGGGATATTGGGAAGGAATTGTTCCCTGTGAGGTGGGCAGGCCCTGGCACAGGTTGCCTGAGAAGTTGTGGCTGCCCCTGGATCCCTGGGAATGTCCAAGGCCAGGTTGGACGTGGGTTGGAGCAACCTGGGACAGTGGAAGGTGTCCCTGCCCATGGCAGGGGGTGGGATGAGAAGTTCTCTAAGGTTCCTTCCAATCCAAACCCTCCTGTGACTCTGTGGATGTCTGTTCAGGTGCAAGGGCACTGCAAATGCAGCTCATCTAACACAGCCTGTCTTTGCCATGGGATTAAATCCATCTAAGAATCACTTGGGAGCAGAGCAGCGTGGTTTAAACCACTCCTAGCTGTGAAATCAAGGAAAAATGTCTGAATTTCAAGAGCAAACCATATTTCCTCAGCACCTCCACACATTTGCACGGACATTGGTTTTGCAGGCAGCAGAGAGGTTTGGAAGAATAAACTGTGAACAACAGTCAGATTTAAATGCGGCAATTTCTTTGGAGGAAGGAAAAGCTACTTTTCCTAGGGATTTAGCAAGTTCCAGTAAAACTGTGGCCCACTACTGAACTCCTTTGCTGCAGGGATGTATCCCCCAAGCTCTCTTACCAGTTCATCCTCACACTCCTCCCGTGCGAGTCCCTCCTCCTCGCCCTCGTCCCCGTTGAGCGGCTCCTCCGCGTTGGCCTCGGCCTCGGAGGCCGTGTCCTCCTGGGACACCTCGCTCTTGCTGCTCTCTGCCTTCTTCCGGGCCTCTGTGGGGCAACAGCCGGGTGGGGGCTGGGAACGGGGCCACAGCCCGAGCCCCAGGGTCAGACAGCCCCCACACCCAGTGCGGGGGGAAAGAACAACCATGGAAAGGCTTCCTGCAGTGGGGAGCTCTGCTGAGCTCGAGGAAGCAGCCTGGGAGACTGTGGAGAGGACAGAGAGGGCTCCACATCCCCCCATAGGGCTGGGGGAGCCAGGCAGGGCAGGATAGGATGGGGTAGGATAGGATAGGATAGGATAGGACAGGACAGGACAGGACAGGACAGGACAGGACAGGACAGGACAGGATAGGATAGGATAGGATAGGATAGGATAGGATAGGATAGGATAGGATAGGATAGGATAGGATAGGATAGGATAGGATAGGATAGGATAGGATAGGATAGGATAGGGTAGGATAGGATAGGGGTAGGATAGGATAGGATAGGATAGGATAGGATAGGATAGGATAGGATAGGATAGGATAGGATAGGATAGGATAGGATAGGATAGGATAGGATGGGATGGGATACAATAGGATGGATAGGATAGGACAGAGAAGAATAGACTAGACTAGAACTCAGGATAGGATAAAATAGGGATAGGATAGGAAAGGAATGGGAAAGGAATGGGAAAGGAATACAATAGAACAAAATAGAACAAAAAAGAATAGAATAGAATAGAATAGAATAGAATAGAATAGAATAGAATAGAATAGAATAGAATAGAATAGAATAGAATAGAATAGAATAGAATAGAATAGAATAGAATAGAATAGAATAGAATAGAATAGAATAGAATAGAATAGAATAGAATAGAATAGAATAGAATAGAATAGAATAGAATAGAATAGAATAGAATAGAATAGAATAGAATAGAATAGAATAGAATAGAATAGAATAGAATAGAATAGAATAGAATAGAATAGAATAGAATAGAATAGAATAGAATAGAATAGAATAGAATAGAATAGAATAGAATAGAATAGAATAGAATAGAATAGAATAGAATAGAATAGAATAGAATAGAATAGAATAGAATAGAATAGAATAGAATAGAATAGAATAGAATAGAATAGAATAGAATAGAATAGAATAGAATAGAATAGAATAGAATAGAATAGAATAGAATAGAATAGAATAGAATAGAATAGAATAGAATAGAATAGAATAGAATAGAATAGAATAGAATAGAATAGAATAGAATAGAATAGAATAGAATAGAATAGAATAGAATAGAATAGAATAGAATAGAATAGAATAGAATAGAATAGAATAGAATAGAATAGAATAGAATAGAATAGAATAGAATAGAATAGAATAGAATAGAAGATAGGATACAATACAATAGGATTTTACAGAGTAAAACAGAATAGTAGAACAAAAAAGTAAATTTAAAAAATACAAACTATACGACAAAGGAAAGAAAAATCTCATCATTTTAAACCCCAAGTCCGTAATTTCAGGAATTCTGGTGTGTAATTTTGGCCTGTGATTCTACCCCGGAACCTGGGGGTTGACACTTCCCTGTCAGAGCCTGGAGGGAGTTGTGATGCCCAAGGCCAGCCCCAAGGCATCCCCGCACCCCACTGACCTGCAGACAGCTTCTGTTCCTCAGCAATCTGCTCCAGCCGGCCCAGGAGAGCATCAATGTTGGATTTGATCTGTGTCAGCTCAGTTTTTATTGTCTGCAGCTCGCTGCTCTTCACTTGGAGGGAGGAAGGAAGGAAAGGAAGGCACTCAGTGCCCTGCAGAGCACCCGTGGAGCAGCCCCACTCCGTGCCTGGCCCAGGGCACTTCCTGAGCAGGCAGAAAAAACGCAGAAGAACCCCAGGCTGGAAACTCGCTGGGAAACTGGCAGGGAAGCTGGGGGCTGCTCCCAAGAAAGCCTGTGGGCAGGCTGTGGAGGCTGAGCCCAGGCTTTGGCATGCTCGGGCTGTAGCTGCACTTCCCCAGCTGCACCCCCGCAGCTCGGCTGCTGTTTCCAGGTGTTTGGGGCTTTCTAAGGGTTTTCTGGGAGGTCCCTGTGTGTGGTGTACAGGTAAAATCTTATAAAATTAAGGCCTCGTTGCCTTTGTAAAATCATGGCTCAGGCCTGTTACTTTGGCTAAGTAGAGGGGGGCCTGTGGGAACCGAGAGCTGGCCTGAAGGCCTCACAGGCATTGACCTTGACACAATCAGTTTGTACCCTTGAGAACTGCAACGTTAACAGGAGCAAGAAGCAAAACGACAGGAAGAGGATGTAGCAGCTGCAAAATGGAGGATACTGGCTGATATTTAATAGCAAGAATGTGTGCAAGCTATAGGCTACCAATAATATTGTATTGTAGTAAGCTAACAGCCGATGAACATGTAACATAAATGCTGAGACATTGTCCAAAAGAAGCTGTGTAGTATTAAAGAGAGCTTTTTTGCTTGGAGCTGTTGGTGTGTGTGTGCATGTTGTGTGTGTCTCAGCAGCGACACCTGCGCTGCCCCACGCGTGTCCCCAGCCCAGGCACGGGCTCACACACTCACACTTGAGCTTGGCCGAGCTGTTGGCGATGGCGGCCGACCTGGCGAAGAGCTTGACCGGGAGCGTGGCCTTGACGCGCCGCACCAGGGGGATGGTGACCCGTGGCCGCTTCACCGGCACCACCCGCGGCACCGGGGACACCCGGCCCCGGTACTCGAAGATCCTGAGGGGAAGGGACAGGAAGGACATGGCAGCCCTGCCGTGGGGTGCCTCAGCCCGAGCCCCCGCAGTGTTCCCGGCGATCCCGATGGATCCCACCCCACAGGCTGGGCTGGACCCCCTGCACCCAAATCCCTCCCTCCCCTGCCCCACGAAGCCCCTCTGGCTGATGCCTCACCTGTCGTAGAAGTCATCTCTGTAATAGTCATAATCGAAGTCGTAGCCACTGCAGAGACAGTCAGGGCATCGTGGGTTAATTAGTGCTGGTAATTCATTATTAGTGCTCCCTCACTGCCTGCTGAGAGCCCCCAGGGCCACCAAGGGTAAATAAATTGATCCCCCTTCATAAGGGACTCTCATCCAGCAGGACGTGGACAGTCCTGGCTACAGGGAGGTGGGCTGAGCCCAGGAGGAAGATTTAGGGGGCTGAAGGCACTGGAGAGGTTGATGTTGGCAGAGGGGTGTTAACCTGGTTATCTCAAGGAGGAGCAAGAAGATGTGTATGGAGAAAAGTCGTGAGAAAGGGAATATATATGGGGATATTTATTAATTTAAACCTCTCTCCCTGCAGCCAGACAATGCTCACGTCCTGCTCTCTTAAGCTTGAGCTGCATTTTAACCCAATGTAGGAGCACTCCCCACTCCCTGGAGAGCCAGTGACACACTTTCCCCCTTGCTGCAGCTGGTTTGACACAAGGCAGCACAAACCAGGGGGTTTGACCCCACACACCGGTACCAGTTGCCCCAGCTGAACACAGCACCCTTCCCTGGTGTGCTGAGGCTCAGTTCACACTGGCTGAAAGTCAGAAGTGACGCTGGTGGTCTCTCCTCTCTGCTCTGAACAAACAGAATTAGTGCAGCCCGAGAAAGCAAAGTCTGTCCTGCCCCCTGAACTGTCTGACGTGGCTGAAAAGAATGGGAAGAGTGAGAGATTGATGGGGGGAGAGGGAAGGGCTCAGCCAGGAGGAACTGCGGAGAGGGAAGGATGATCACCCAAGTGTGTAGCCGAGAGCAAATTTGGTGCCCTGCATCTTTGACAGAAGTGACAAGAACAATGTGAGGCTGACTGGGATGGCTGGTGGGAAGTGTGGGTTGGCATGGCTCAGGCCTGCTGGACCCGGATTTCCAGGCTGGACCCAGAAGGTCTGTCCTGCCTGTGCTGGCATTGAGGTCTCAGCCAGTGTTTAGTTTCAGTAACACCCTGGCTTCCTAAATGGGACTTTTCCATGCTCCTTGGGTTCCCCAGATGCCTGTGGCAGCATGTGGAGAGCCAGCTTCTTCCTTGGGGGGACCTGAGCACCTGTGGGTGGTTGGAGGCACCAGAGCTGCTTTGAGCCCAAGGAGCTGGTGCCAGGGTTAAGGACAAGGAGGTGCCTCATGCACCTCCTGCCCCAATCCTGCCCTGCCATGGGGACTTCAGTGAGGAGATATTCCATAAAGCTGGGCCTTATCCCTGAGCAGCTGCTGCCTGTGGCATTCCTAGCTCGCTAAGGATGGGATAGAGAGTGCAGGGTCTCACTCCTGAGCAAGGAGCACTGGTGGGGAGATGTGGCTGTGGAGGTGTTATCACCACAACCCTTCCAGATGCCACTGCATGGTGGAAAACAGCCATTTTTGACAGGTGAATTCCAGATTCTCTGCAGGTGCCCTCCCCTTCTGACCTGAGTAGTAGCCAACACTCCTGCTGGGCTCAGAGGAGACAGGAATACCCCACAGCCTCCATCCCAACCACTGCATGAACTGTGTTTACTTATTCCCTCTTCTGGATTGAAAGGGAAAGGCACTTCCTCGCAGGGCAGCTGCTGCTGGAGTGAGCCCAGCTGTGTGTGGGGCTAAGGGGATGGGCAGCAGGGAGCGAGGCACTTCCATGGAGCTTTTCCCGATGGGTAACTTGATTTCAGATGGGGTGAAACCTGGAGATACAAGAACTCTCCAAGAAAATAGCTCCCCTCAGCCTGACAATTTATTTTGATCACTGAGGATTTTTCACTCCAGGTCTGTTTGAATCCAATAAATACAAAATACCATCAAAACAGGGAGCCATTTGAAAGGAAAATTGAAATAGGAGGCTCCAACGCTGTCAGACTCTCCCTCTTCAATTTTTCCCCTCTCCTTAGATGCAACTCAAATGAAATTGCTGCTATTTTGGAATATTTTCAATCCTGACAGGCTCTGGTGAAGTGCTTCTGGCTCTCTCCAGCAGAGCCAATGCTCTCCCCAGTCCCAGGCAAGAGGAGACAGCAGCATCTCCCTGCGGCTCCGGGGCTCCAAGTGGGATGAAGCAGTGCCTTTACCCACACCCTCCACAGGGTGTTGCTCTTGCTGGAAGCTCTCTGGGGCTTGGAGACCACGAGGAGCTTTGGAGCATTTGTTCATGAACAACACAAATCTTGGGAATGTTTGGCCAAAATTTTGAGATGCCCAAATTCCTTTTCCCTGACCCCATTTCACACTCCTGGTCTGAGCCAGCTTTTCCTCCAAGCCTTTTCTCTCTGGCAGAGCTGTGGGATCAGCACATGGGCAGCTCCATGGGGACACGGGGATGGAGAGGAGCTGCAGCCTCAGCCCCAGCACACAACACTGCCCTGGGCAAAGCCTGGCACCTTGGAACAAGGAATGGAGCCCTCAATGGCCTGGGCACCTCCCTCTCCAGCACTGACCCTGCCCTGAGGTGTTTGGGCACCTCTGCCCTGCTCCTGGGCTTGGCTCCAGCACCAGTAGGAGGAAGCTCAGTCTCAAAGATCTGTAGATCCAACCTGGAGAAGGATGGAGAAGAGCTGGAAAAGGATGGAGATGCCCAAAAGCTCAGGTGAAGCCCTAAGCCTCTTCCCAGAGCAGTCACTCTGCTGGGTGAAGTGGCAAATGAGCCCTGGCAATGTTACTACACCGTGTTATTCCCTATTTCCATGGGGAATGTGGGAGCAAAGGTGGGCAGCCCTGTGTTTTCCTGCTGGGAATCACTCCTGGCAGTTCTGCAGGGCATTCCCAAAGGCAGTAGGGGGGTCACACCATGCCTGGACTGCAGGGCAGGGGCCCCAGAGCATCTGTGGGTACACAGGCCGAGGGTGGGGGCTTCTCCTGCCCTGGCCCTGAATCCTTGTGGGACTGGAGACACTTCTGTCCTTTCACAAGGAATTAGGGGCATAATTATCCCAGGGAGCTGGTCCTGACTTCCCAAAACATGAACCCCAGCCTCTGCAGTGCTGCTCTGACTCCTGCTGACCATGGGACAGCCCTCAGGGAAGGCGGGAGGCTGAATGAGGGCTTTGGGGCAGTGTGTGGCTGTGTGACCCTGCTGTGACACACCAGTCACTCGTGGCTTAGCGGGTGATGCCAGGGAGGCAGTGGCTGGATGGTTTTAGCAGCATCCCTGGAATCAGGCTTTGAGCACAGGGCAGGTCTTCCCGGATGAATCCAGGAAAACAGCTGGTAAAAGGGAGTGCCTTAGCGTGGGTGATTGATCCTGAAAATTTCACTGCACGTAGGATAAACCATCGTGAGCCTGACGGATCGTTTCACAGCGACCTGGCAGGTCTGTCTTTGTGCACGGGAATAATTTCTGCTGCTTTTCAATTGCCTGGTGACATGGCACTGTTTCAAAATAAAGCAGGGACGATCAGAGGGAAGGGCTGGAAAGCAGGAAGGCCTCAAGGAACACCTCCTGCGGCATTGCCTCCGCTCTGTTTGCTTTCAGCAATCAAACAACACTTATACTGACTCAGGCTCAAAATGCAACTGTTCATAACTGAAGGGGGATTCTTTGCACTTGCTGCCTCTCCATCACATTTGTGGGGCCACTTCTGAGCCTGCACCTGAACAGCAAATGTGCATTTGAGCACCTGTGCTTTAATTAACTGCCTGATACTGCTCATCACGAGTGCCACGTTGAGCTCAGCTCCCACCCTGCTGCCATGGCATTACTGCAGCAGGCAAAGGGACACCTGCTGGAAAGCTGCTTGGAAAATGTGGCATTGATCAAACAGTGATCTGGTGGAGCTCTGTGAGACTCCTTCCTCCTGCGAATAGCCAAGGCAGTGGGAAATAGAGGAATGTGGGATGAAGCCTGGCATTCCCAAAGTGCTGGGGCTGCTGTAGGCTGGGACATCACTGCCCACCTCCCCCTCTGCCCCGGGGCTGCTCTCAGCCCTGTCCATGTGGATTTGGCACTGGGATGTCACTGCTCCAGCAGCAGGGCCTGGGAGGGTGTTTGGGGATGGGCTGACACCAGCTCTGGGTGTAACAGGGGATGGGTGCCAGTGTTCACTGGCTGTGACAGTCAGCCAGCAGTGCTTTTTCCCTGCCACCATTTCAGAGACCACTCCTGGGGCCACTGAGCTGCAGACACCCAGCAGCTCTTGCTCAGATTGTCCTCTCTGTCCTTTTGGCCATGGAGCAGCTTTAGTCCCAGCACTGCAGGGCAGGGCAGAGATTTGTCCCTCCAAAAGCCCAGAGTGGACCTGGCAGAGCCACCTTCCCTTCCCAGCCAGCTGACAGCAAGGTGGGATGGCTGGCACCGACCTGAACGTGGCCCCAAATGCCCCAGGAAATCCTGTCCAGGTATTTGCTTTGCAGAAGATTTGCTGTGCAGGAGAGGCAGTGAGTGACTGTCTGGGGACATGGTCACAGCACCTCATTTCCCAGGCAGCCCCATAGGCAGGATGGCCACAAGGTGCAAGGCAGGAGCATCCAGGGACCTTCCCTGTGCAAAGGAATGCTCTGGGAAGTGCCAGAGGGAGGGAGGAAGGCCCAGAGATCGAGGAGTGGAGGAGAGCAGTGAGGGCAGCGAGGCTTTGTAAGAACTGAAGGTGCCTCGTGTGGAGATATCTGAGAAAACTGCTGGTGGCACGAGCCTGGGTGGAGGTGGATGGGAGGCTACATCCCCAAGGATTTCTACTGAACATCTGGACACCCCCTGGGCTGGTGAACAGCTAAAAATGTCATGACTGTTGCTTCCCCTGTGTTCAAAATGGAACTTCCCTTGCCTTGCCTTGCCCTCGACCCTCCCATGCAGACCCAGAGTGAGGCAAAGCAAAACACAGCCTTTGGAAAAATCCTCTGCTGTGTGTAACACAGCATTTCTATAAATTACAGTGCTGTGATTTTTGAACTCTAACATTTAGAAAAATTGATGGCGGTTTGGGGAGCTGTAAGCACAGCTCACTGCAAACCCGAGTTCCCTGTTTTCCAGGAGATATCCTAAATTCTGCCAGTCCAGATGGCAAAGTTTTAATCTGACAGCCAGTCTGGGATGAAATATTGCTGAAGCTCAGAGCAGTGCAGTTCTCTGGCCCATATTTTAGCATATCCATATTTGTGGGAGGGAGCAAAAATCTCTCTCAGCAGCCTGTAAGTCTGAAACATTGGTCATTCCAGAGGAAGGGATTAGTGCTCCAGGCACGGCTGAGCAGTAAATGAAAAGCTCGTTAGAGCAAGATGTATGGAAGGAGCTGATGTGTGCTACCGCCCCGGCCCCACGTGAGCAGTCCACGTGCAGCTGAACAGTGGGATTTGTGTCATCTCCATTCCCATCTCCTTCCCCGCAAGTGCCATCCCCTGAAATCCAGAGGGCCACGTCCTGTGAAGGGCCAGAGGGTCCCAGGGTGGGAGGAGAAATGTGCCTGAAAGCTGCACAGGGGGAGCTTGGCCAAGAGGCTCCTGGAAGGAACCCAGAGATGCCCTGTGGGTGGTGGGAGGCTACTGGAGCTCTGGGGGGGTCTGGCTGTGCCAGAACTGCATTTTCTAACCAGGATTTGCCATTCCACAGCACACTGGTGCATGGCCACCCAGCTCAGACTCAATCACAGGGTTCTCTTCATTCCTCGCACTTCTTTCTTTTGGTGGAAAAATCTCCAGTTCTCTCATGATTTCCCCTTTTGCTACACCCACCTATAACCCCAATACTGATTTTAGTCTTTTCCTCCCAACCTCACACCTTCCAACTCCTGACTCAGCGCCTCAGTCTCCTCACCATGAGACTGGTATCAAAATTGTGACAATTTATAAATAAAATGCATTTGGGGACCTTGTTACTTAGTTTTGGGTTCCTGAACCTGCAGGACACTCCTGAAATACCTTTTCAAGTTTTCCCTTCTGCAACCAGAAGCAAGAACTTAATGAGTTTCTCCCACATTCCCCTGACTCCAGAGTCTGGGGCTTAAATGAAAATCTTCACCTCTGGTGGAAATTGTGATAAATTCTCTCGAGCTGAGGGCTCACTGACATCTGTAACATGCTCCATGTGCCACACACCTCTCCATGTCCCATCTGTCCCTCCTGTTCCCCTGATCCCTCATTGCTGCTCCTCAGAACAGGCTCCCTTGGGCCTTCCCCCGGCCTCTTCCTTGGTTCACCTCCATTTGCCACCCCAAGGGTTTCCCACTTTCTCCCCTTCTTCTCACCTTTTGATAAACAGTCTTCTCTTTCCCTAAGTTATCCCTGTTCCCTGTTTTTCCCCCACACGCAGCCCCTCTGTGCCCACTCCTGCTCCCTGGCTGGAGGGGGGTGCTCCTCCTGCTCCCCCTCCTGTGGTGTGGCTAAAGCACAGGGTACTGCCCACCCTTCTCCAACCCTCCCCAGGTCCAGCACCTGCACAGGTGGGACCATGCCCAGGAAATCTCCCACACCACCACAGGCATTGGCCAACCCGGGGGCTGCCACTGCCCGAGGGGCACTGCCATGGAAAGGAGCCCTTGGGAGAAGCTCTGGATGTGCAGTGTCCAGGCTGCCAGGGGCAGGAAGCTCAGGGCAGCGGCTGGAGGGTGCTGGAGGGCAAACAGCAGCCCAGAGACCTCACACCCAGGTGAACACCTACCTGTACAAGGCAGAGGCTGCTCTCTTCAGCCCTTTGGGTCTGTTGGGTTTGGGCTCTCCAGCCATGTTGATGTCTGCAAGGAAGGGACACGCAGCTGTGACACGGCACGTCCCTGGTCACCCTCAGCTGGGCACGGAGCTGGGGCGGATGCACACAGCCCTGCCAGAGAGAAACGAGCTCCCCCACACCCCCACCCATTCCCACCTGCTTCTGGCACTTTTGGGGCCTGTTGGGGCTCCACAGGAAGGCAAACACATCCTTGCACTTGGCAAACTCTTCCTTTTCCTTCGCAGAGCCACTCACCATTCACCGGGCAGTCAGCACCCTGCACGTGCCCCAATCCACGCACATAAACTCAGGACAGCTTCCTGGGGAGAACTCGGTGTGACAGGGCAAAATCCAAACCTGCTGCACGCTGCTGCCAGCTGACAATCCACCCCTTGGTCCTCTGGGAATAACAAGGAATGCTCGGCATGAGCCAGCCGGGCACTGCTGTGGATTTGGCCACGTTAAACTCCACACGGGGTGCCCGTGCCTGCAGCTGTGCTTTGAGGAGGATCTTCTGCCAGGGGAGGGGAGAACAAGCTCCTCTAATCCCCTGAGGAAATTTCACTCCTTGGCCTTGGTGCTAAATGTGCTTCTGATGTGAGAATAAAGTGACACAGCCAATTTTACGGAGCTGCCGAGAGCCCAGAAATCCAACATCGGGTGTGGAGCCTGAGCTCAGAGAGGTGAGTGACTGTGCTTTGGTGCTGAGCTCAGGACAGAGCAAATGCCCTGCTGGCTTCTCCAATCAGCCCTGAACCCTGTTGGTTCTTCAGGTCCTGTGTGTCTAAAGAGGTGTCAGACCTCTGGGCACGTCAGATCTGAGCAGAGCAAGACGGGATTTCCTCATGTGGACCAGCACTGGCAAGCCCACCATGAAACCATGGCCCTCAGACATGGCAGGAATAAAGAGAAAGGAGTATTCATGTAAAAAACCTCCTCATATTTCAAAAAATCAAAGTAGTGGAATGCGAGGGAGTGAAAGATCAGTTGCTGAGTCCGTGGGGTCGGCAAGAACACTCTTCATCAGCTGGTGTGAGGCAGGTGATCTCCAGGAGCTCAGAGGAACCACGTCTGTGTTTTTAGAAGAGGCTGGGTGGCTTCAGGAGGCTCTTCAGCACAGGTGGGTCACCTACTGAAGGTGTTGTTCCTCAGGGGTCTGTCTTGACCTGCCCTGAGGGAACTGGTCCCCCACAGAGAACCAGGGACTGAGGGTGTCCCACCCATGGGTACATCCTGCAGCTCCATGAGACCAGTGCCCCACAGGAGCATTGGGATGGACCAGAGATGTGGTGGGAGAAAAATATCCCAGAATGGTTTGGGTTGGAAGAGATCTTCCCTGAAAGCCCATCCAGTCCCACCCCTCTGCCATGGGACACCCTCAACTATCCCAGGCTGCTCCAAGCCCCATCCACCCCGGCCTTGGACAATCCCAGGGAACCAGGAACAGCCACAGCTTCTCTGGGCACCCTGTACCAGGGCCTCACCACCTTCAAAGGGAGGAATTTCTTTAGTGATGTCTTGCTTTCTGCTACCTGCACCTTAGGGGGCATCCAACCAGCTTTTAGCACATCAGGCCATTTAAAACTTTTGTTTTTTCACGCTTCATGAAGGGACTTTATGGAGAAATGTGCAGAGGTGGGTCCACATGTTGTCAAAATAGAGCCTACAAAGTGATCCAAAGGAACATCCTGACTTAGTTATTAAGCAGGAAAATTATCTTGAGGAGAACAAGAAGGCTGCAGCACTGCTGGGATGAGCTGAGCAGGAGGAGCACAGGCTGCACGTGCAGGACACAGCCCTGGAGGAGCACGGACATGCTCCCACTGCCCAATGCCTTGCTGGGCAATTCCTTGGGCTGTCTGTCAAGAGACTTAATTCCTGCTGAAGCTGGAGCTCAGCCCCTTCCTGAGCTTGTACAACCAGCGTGGTGCTGGGGGGCTGTGGGGGCTCAGCCATCGCACCGAGCGCTCCTCTGGAGGCACCTTCCCATCGGAGCCTGTGTTCTCCTTGTTTTGTTCCCCCCTCCATCCTGCCATCCCCAGCTGCAGCAGTGTGAAGCCTGAATGGTGAGGAGGCTGCACGTGGCCGTAGGGCAGGTCCAGGGGTGGCTGCTGCCAGCGGGGAACATTTCACACCCGGTCACCTTTCTGAGCCTGCTGAGCCACCAGGGCTGCTGGCACTGCAGGAACAGAGGGATCCATCCTTCCTTGGCACAGCCCAGAACACAGCCCTGCCCAGCTGCAGCCCCTGCTTGGGAACCCTCTGTGCTGTCAGGGTGCATCTCACCAGCTGCCAGTCACTGCTCCTGCGGACTACAGAGCCCCTGACAGCTCCAGGCTGGGGAGCACCTCCAAGGGAGAGGTACGGGAAGCCCAGGAGGGGAAAATGACAACAATCAGCTCCATCTGCTGGTCCCCACTGCTACAAAGAGCCCTATGGAGCCCTCCTTCACTGGCACCTGCCAAGAGCAGGGAATTCATACTCTCAGCTATGGTGGTGATGGACAGTCAGATCCCACAGGACTCCCTTGAGAGTGAAAAAGGAGAGAAAAGAGCTCAGCATGCACATCAGCCCGGACAGATTTTGCATCTCATTCCCATTCCTCTGCATCGCTGACTCCATCTGCCCACCCCAAGGCAGATCTGATCCCTCCTGCTTGTATCCAGGCACCTGTTCCCCGCAAATGAGGATGTTGTACTTTTGTCCAGCCCCCATGGCAGGGTGAGGGAACGGTGTGGATCCAGCTTCCAGTGCCTCCTGCAATGACTAGGGTGTTTGGGAGTGCCTGCAGAAGGTTGCCAGGACCTGCAGGGACAGCCCCTTCAGCAGGGTGTCTGCCATGTCCACTGGCAGTCCCAGCCTGTCCTCTCTCTCCACATTCCTACCTGGCCATCCCTCCTCTTTTTAGAGAAAAACTTTCAACCTTGATTGTCTAACCACATCTCTTCTCTGCTGGGTTCTCCTGGAAGGGGAGCATCCCCGTGCTCACAGCTGCCAGAACAGCAAAGGGAAGCCTGATGAGCTTTCCTGGGCTCAGACTGGCCCATGAAGGGCAGGCAGATGAAAGGCAGCTGAGTTTGCACCTCGTCCAGGACATGGAGAGGACACCCAGCTATCACACAGCCCTTTCTCCTCCTATTGGAATTCCAGACCTTTGAGACCAGCAGAGATTAGAGGTTTCAGAGGTTTTCTGAGAGAAGGTTTTTCTCATGGCAACCCTTTCATGTCTCTCATCAGCTAAGTGAGCATGTGCTCCCTGTCCCTTGGCCACGTCTCCTGTATCTGGAGCATCACAAGGAGCTCCTGGGTTCCCCAAGGTTCTCTCCATCCTATCTCAGACTGCACATGTGGGCAACATCTGGGCTGGAAACATTCCTGGCACACTCAGCTCTGCCAGGTCTGCAGCTCCGCTCTCTGGAGCACAAGAGAAGTGAGCAGAAGTTTCTGGTATCCAGATAAACCTCACAGGAAGCAGCACAGACTCAGTACAACTTCTTATCTTGGACTGCTGTGCCAGCAGCAGGGTGGGAATGGGCTGCAAATTGCTTTCCTGGGTGCCCACTGCCCACAGCAGGCTTGGAAATCACCATTTTTCATTAAAAATCTTGTCCCCAGTTCCAATTCTCAGCTTGGAGCTGGTGACAAGAGCATCTCAGAATATGACACCTCAGAGCAATCTGCAAAGCAAGGATGCAGCTGGGGGGATTTGCTTGTTAGTTCTCATCCCACAGCAGTGCAGACATAGGGGGAGGTTCTCTCATTTCACATCTGCTGGCTGAAGTCAGGCTGAGCTCGTCTGGATATCAGCTCTCCTGACAGGCTGAGGGCAAGGCCTGGTCCTGGAAGGGAATCACCGAATCACAGCATGGTTTGGGTTGGAAGGGACCTTAAAGATCATCCAGTGCCACCTCTGTCATGGCAGGGACACCTTCCACTGTCCCAGGCTGCTCCAAGCCCCGTCCAATCTGGCCTTGGACACTGCCAGGGATCCAGGGGCCTCCCCACCCTCACAGGGAAGGATTCCTTCCCAATATCCCACCTAGCCCTGCTCTCTGGCAGTGGGAAGCCCTTCCCCTATGTCTTTTACACCAAATGTCTTTCCCCACCCTTGTTCTTCCCCAGCAGTTCAAGGACAAGACCATGGGATGATCCAGAACCGTGGTTTCGCTGTTTGGCTCCCACAATCACAGCCCATAGCTGAGCTTTTGGGCCACGATGCCACACATGCCTTTGATCCCATTCCCCATGGGAGCTGGGAGCCTTCAGCCCCTGCCTGGGGGTGCTGTTGGAATGCTGCTCTCCAGCTCTGTGCCCGGCCATGCATCCTGCTGACCCTGTCACTCGGTCATCACTGGGTCATCTCTGACCCGCTCTGCTCACCCAACATCCCGGCCTGACCTGGCACCGGCCATCCCTTCCCCACCCCCTCTGGAACAGCTGAGCCAGGCTGCCCCTGGACACCTCGGCGAGGGGACTCACCCAGGGTCTGGCCGGCCAGCAAGCGGCCGTTCTCGCCCAGCACGGCGGCGCGCGCGTGCCGCTCATTGGAGTACTGGACGAAGGCGTAGCCCTTGTGCACGGAGCAGCCGACCACGCGGCCGTACTTGGAGAAGATGGTCTCCACATCCGACTTCTTCACCACCGCCGTGTTGAGGTTGCCGATGAACACCCGCGAGTTGATGGACTTGGGGTCATTCTTGTTCGTGATGTTGCTCGTCTGCACCTTCAAGGACATCTTGGACGCCTGCAAGGACAGGTGGGGAGTCAGGATGGTGTGCAAGGGAATTCCCAGAAAAAGGGAGGGATGGGGGACAAATCTCTCTGTGGAAGAAGCGGCTCCTCAATTTCAGCTGGTCACAGTGGGGCAGATCCCATCTCCGGGAGCCCCTGGGTGTTGGGAGACCCCTGGCACAGTCAATCCTAAATTCTTGCTGGAAAATAATTGCTCAGGCTGACACCTGGTTGGTTCTGTACAGGGCCAGGAGTTGAACTTCAGTGATGTTTGTGGGTCCCTTCCAGCTCAGGGTATTCTGTGATTCTAAGGTTGCATTTAGGGGAGAAACCAAGATTTAAATCAATTTCACATCTAAGTAAAAGCTTTAATGCTGTCATACCAAAGCTTTTACCTCTCTCTGCTAAATCACAATTCAAAGAACTGTTCCTTCTGAAGCAGTCTGCATCCAGCACCTTGGTTCATGCCCACTTTTCCAGGCTCTCCCCCGCCAGCACCTCCCAGCACAGCACAGCCCTCACCATGATCAGGGATGAGTTTGTCCCTGTGGGGCCATACCTGCAAGGGTACTTGGGATTTCTGGATATAAATGAAGAGATTTAAGAAGTGATCAGCCCATGTGCTCCTGATGGACCTGCACTGCCTGGCCTGCACGCCAGGCTCCGGGCTGGATTTTGTGCTAACAGGAGGTGTCACTGTTAGCCTGGAAATCACCATCAACCACATCAGCTGGGGGCCACTCCAACCCCTTTCCCGAGGCTGCAAGGCAAGATCCACCGAGCTTTGTGCCTCGGGTAGCTCGTGGGCAGCCCCTGGGGACAGCTTTGCCCTCTGAGGACAAGGGACAGGGCTGGAAGTTGTGTGAAATCCGAGGCAGGGTGAGCTGTCTGCTCAAACTCCAGTAAAACCCAGAGCTGTCCAGAGAGATCAGCTTGATTTGCACCTCCCAGGCTCCGAGGGATGCTTTGGGGTCACCGCTGTGCTGCACACACAGGGTGTGGGATTTACCCGGGAGCTGAGCAAGGTGTTCTGTGATGCACACGGAGGTGCTGCTCTCCCCCAGCCCCTCCCAGCAGCACCCATAGCTGCTCCCACTCCCAAGGGCAATACTACCAGTGTGTCCTCAACTCCTGGAGGTCCTCGAGCTTGCCACAGGGCTTGCACTGCTACCACAGGGCCTGGTGTCCCCCGCCTGGTGGTACCCAGCATCTGCCCTGGTACTGGGCAGAGCTGAACCCTGCCTGGCTTTGGGGTTTTGGCTCTCTGGGCTCAGAGCCCAAGCCTGAGCAGCCTGGTCCGAGGTGGGGACAGTGGCAGCTGCCTGTCTGTGCAGCTGCAGCCCCTGTGGGCCCTGTCCCCCTGGTCCCCAAGCCCTGGCAGGCTCTGCCTGCCCCCAGCCCAGCCTGACCGAGGCACTGACAGGGCAGTGTGGGATGCTCCAGCTCTGCTGAGCCCTAAACCATAGAGTTACCTTTCCTACACTCCTGCCCTGGCAGGCAGAGCCGGGCAAGAAGCTACAGTATTTTGGGGTTCCATCCAAGACTTTCCAAAATCCCAGTCCTGCTTCTTCCTTGTGCTCTCCTGCACAGAGATTCCCCACAGGACACGAGATCTCTGGTTGCTTCTCTCTCCTTTGTTAGAGGGGAGAACATCACCACACCCACCTCACCCTTTGCCAGGGGAGCCCCATTTTGGCTCCTCAGGGCGTGGATGTCTTCCCTTCTGAGCTCCCAGTCCCTTGGGATCTGCTCCCACCACAGCCCCACTCTGCCCATACAGACAAGCATCGGTGTGTGAGGGCTCACCATCACTGCTCCAAATCCCAGGATCTGGAATTTCAGTCCAGGACTGGGACACGGGAGGAGACTCCCCCCCCATCCCCACAGGCAGAGGGTGTTTGCAGCCTGAGCCAGGAGCCGCAGGATGCTGGAATAATCCCCCACAGCTGCCAGGGGCACACCTCCACCTTTCCAGCTGGGAGCACAAGGAGCTTGCACCATTTAAAGCCAGACCACACAGAGCACTGGAGACACCTAGCAAGTCTGAGCCTCTTTGTGAGGATGGGACTCCATAATAAATCTTCTCTGGCTCTAACCCCTGTGACTCCATTAACCTGCCACTGAGGCTGGAAATAATCTTCCTGCTAAATCCAATAATAATAATAATAAAAAAAAAAAGTTAGACTTTGTCTGAGTCTGGCTTGTTGTATTTTCCCTTTCATGCTTATGGATTAAAAGAGCCACAGACTTTTGTTCTATTACTTTAGAACCAATTCCTGGCAGGCAGAGTTTTCCTAAAAACACTGGGAAAAACAGCCAAAGGACAAGACTTTTCAAGGAATCTAAGTGAATTCAATTCTCAGCCTTTGGCAAGTGGTGCTCCAACTTCCAACCCTAAATCAACCCTTGTTTAATGCTATTTGAACTTATTTTTCCAGTGCCACCTGGAAGAGGTCCCTGAAGGAAACTGCCCCTTTCCTGGTGCAGATGGGGAGAAACAGAGGCTTTTTGCAGCTGTTTGGTCACTCTGGCTACCCAGCTAAAGCCTCAAGGACTCGTGTCACAGAAATCCTGAACATCTGCACCACACCCAGCTGGAGGCTGCTCCAGGGCGGCCAGTTCCCAGGGAACCTCCATCCTGAATGTGGCCAGTCCCCAGGGAATCTCCATCCTGAGCATGCTGGGAGTGGATGGGGCTGTGCAGGACCCTCAGAGAGCCTGCACACATGTGGGGTGTGTGCAGCCAGGGGGCCCTGGGTGGCTGCTACCCCAAGGACACATCAGACCTGCTGTGAACCCATGGCCCTCCCTTCCCTGTGGATTCAGCAATGCCACACCAGTGACTCCAGCATGTGGCTTTACACCTGGTGACCCCTGGAGTTTCCAGCTCCTGAAGCCCATTTTGTCTTGTTTCAGGGCCAACCTGCCCTGGCACCCCTTTCCCCCACCCCAGGCCATGCCACGGGGACATCCTTGGTCCCTCTAAGCTGCTTCCCTTCTACAGGATGCACTCCCACTTTTCCATCCTCATCTGCTGGAAGTCTCCAACACATTTTCTACCCACCCACAGCCCTCCTTTCCCCCAGCCCCCAGAGAAATTCCCCTGGTCCCTGGGCAGAGTCTGAGCCCTTCTCCCCATCCTTGGAACCCACCATGCAGCTGCCCATCCAGGCTTGTGTCCCACCTGGATGCCAGGATGCTGCAGGAGACCATGTCCAAAGCCTTCCTGAAGTGAGGGCAGACACCAACCACGTCACTTTGCCGCAGAAAACAAGTAGCTTGGTCAAATCTGGCCACACCATTTCCAGGTCTGGCCCTGCTGAGGAATGTTCTCTTCCTCAAAATCGGACACAGCACTCACATCAAACTCACCCCTGGCTCTGCTTTCACGCCTTGGCACTGAAGAGCTTCACTGCTGCTACCCCCAGTCCCAAATTAGGGAAGGCCCAAAGCCTTCCCAAGGACTGATAGCCCAGTCAAGTATTATTTACAAGAGCCTGAAGCTCTGCCCAGCTGTTTGCAGCTGCAAACCCCAACTACCTCAGGGGCTGAGCTCCTTAAGCCTGTGGAGGAGGGATGTGGGTTAAGCTGCCTCTGTGCCTGGGCTGGAACAGGCTGGCTGGAGGATTCAGGTGGGATGTGGGGAGGGTGGGGGTATAAAACTGTGTTCTCCCCCAAATTCCATGAGCTCTCAGCAGGTGCCACATGAGCCAGCTCTGCAGCTATCAATGGACCCTTCCCATGTGGGTTTGCTATAAAGAAAAAAGACCTGGATGAAGCTGAGGTGAGGGCAGGAAGGTACCAGGTGGATCTTCACCTGGAGAAGGAAATCTTCTAAGGTATCTCCCAAGATGAAGATTTTGGCTGCCGTGGAGTTGGGGGGGGGGGGTTGGAAAAGGGGGATCTGTGCCTCTCCCAGGTCCCTGCTGCCCATCCCCACCTCACACCCTCCCTGTCTGGCTCCTGTGACCTTCCCCACGCTCCCTGCAGCTGGACCAACACGTGCTGTGCTTGCTCCCTGTGCTGTGTCCTCTCCTGCCCACCTGGGAGGCTGGATCCCAACAATCCCATAAAGCTGGACACGGGATGAGCAACTTCCACCCCACATTGCAGGGACCAGTGACGGAGTGGGGAGCTCAGCATCCCCATCCCTCAGCACGGCCTTTCCCTCGGAATTCCCAGTGGCTCCGGGGCCAGCTCAGGACATGGCAGGTCTGTGCAGAGGACGTGCCTGGGCTGACGGGAGATGAGACAGGGCCACCAGATGGCCAAGCCAAGGTCAGGCAAGGTGATGGCCCTGCTGCGGGGCAGGGCTTGGGAAGGAGCCACGGGACCCCAGTGTTGCTGCAGATGGGAGCTCTCCAGGGCCATCTGCCCACGCTCTGCTGGCCCTGCCCGGGCAGGCAGCAGGGATTTGGCAGCAGGGAGAAAGAAAGGCCAAGGCTGGGGAATGCTCTGAGGGTTTGGGCCCCACCGCTGATGTCTCACAGACCCCAGAGCACTGCGTGTTCCAGCACCCTGTGCTCTGCTGCTGCCGCACACGAGCCAAGCACTCCCTGGAGAAATCAGCCTCCCTTGTCTCCTCTGTGCCACTCATTTGGGAGTTCTTCTTAAACACAGCAGTCACTTGGCATCATTTACTGGCCTCCTTAGTGAAACAGCTGGAAAAGGACATTTTAACCATGGCTGTTAATACTTCATCCTTCCCCTCCCTGCACTCCAGCAGGGCACTCTGTGTTGTGCCCAGGTGAAATCCAGCAGAGCCATCAGCTCGGGAACAGCCCAGCTCCACAACTGGGGAGCAGAGTGGCCTCTCCAGCCACCATCACTTTGGATACACCACGGAAAATCCAGCAGGGCTGGGTCAGAGCAGAGCAGCTTGGTGATGTGGCTGGTCAGAAACACCCACACAGCACACACACGTTCCTGCTTACAGATGGAGATTCCAACAGCCATTGCTGGCATTGGCAGCATTTCCACAGCTCTGATTTCACCTTTCAGTCCCCAACCCACAACTGCCACAAGATGCACTGGAGTTGGAAAAGAGAAAAGAAAGAGGCAACAAGGAATAATTCTTGGACATGAATAAATGAATGTGTAAAGGGGGTTCTTCACCTCCAGGACCCCAGAGAACATCAAGGATAGAGTATTAGGATTATCCCTGTTTTCTGCAAAGGAAACTGAGACCCAGACAGAAGAGGTGTGGGGTGGAGGGGTGTGTGCCCCCAGCCTCACCAAAGCCTCCAGAGACATTGCAATGGTACTCCCAGCCCCAAATACCCCCAAAGACACAAGGAGACTTAAGGATGAGATTGCCAGGAATAAGATTTCTCCTTCCACCCTTCCTTCCTTCTTTCCACCCTTCCTAGAATCACAGACTGATCTGAGGTGGAAGGGATCTTAAAGCCCATCCCATCCCACCCCCTGCCATGGGCAGGGACACCTTCCACTGTCCCAGGCTGCTCCAAGCCCCGTCCAGCCTGGCCTTGGACACTTCCAGGGATCCAGGGGCAGCCACAGCTTCTCTGGGCACCCTGTGCCAGGGCCTGCCCACCCTCACAGGGGAGAATTTCATCCTAATATCGAATCTAAACCCGCTCCCTTCCCCTTTTCCTTGCTTCCTTCCTTCCCTCCCTCCTGCCTGTGCCATCCCCCTCTGCACAGGGAGAGCCCCTGTGAGTCGGCAGGGGACAGCGGTGAAGCCACAGCACGGTGCCCCCAGGAGCACATCCATCTGCACCCAGGCTGGGCCCTCAGCACCCTCGGACCATTATCCCTGCAGCCTGACCCTCCACACACCCCTGCAGCCCGGGATTCACCCAGGATTCTCCAAGGGGTCATCCCTCTGAGCACAAGGGCACCTGTGTGCCACTGCCAGGTGAGAAGAAAATACAACAGGGATCAGCTGATCCCCAGAAAGTCAGGGATCCCCCGGGCCAGTTCTAAGAGGTTCTGAGGAACACTCCAAGGTCCCAGTGGGCTCCCACAGCCCAGGACAGGCTGTGCCCACTTGCACATGCCCCTGTTCCATGCTGGGAGGGGGATGGATGCCAAGAAACTCCTCTCCCTGCCTCTGCTCCTCCTCTCTTCCTGTGACAGCACACCTGGCAGCAATGTCACGCACTGTCCCTGCTGCTGCAAACGTGCAGGAATCCCTTAAAAATACTGCTATTCCACCCGGGAATGGCCGCAGGCTGGCACTGGTGTGCTGATAAGCTGTCCCCTCCCTGCTCTCAGTGCCTTGTTTCCCAGATTAGTTGGTTAATTGAGAGCCAGGTGGCTGCAAACCCCAGGGGCCCTGTGTGAGTGACGAACTGTCACGGAAGGAGGAGGGAAAGCAAAGCCACAGCCTCCCCTCCCTCCTGCAGGAGCTCTTTGTGTCGGTGTGACGGCAGCAGCCGGGCTGTTCTCCCCCTCTCATCAGGTCTGCTCACATGAAGGGAGATGTGGTTTTCTATCCTGCCCACATCTCCACCCACTTACACCAGTAACGTGTTTTTCCAGCTTGGAGGTTTGACAAAGGCAGACATCCTCCAGGGACCTCCAGCACGGGGCAGAGGGACAAAGCTGGTCCCTGCCAGGTTTGGGACAAATTTGGCATTTGGGGTATTGGAAAAAGCACCAGCAGCCTGTGTCTTGCCAGCATGGATGTGTGTTGCAGCCTGTGGAGCTCCAGTGTGAGTGGGGTGCACCTTGTTCAGGTCCTTTTAAGCAGCTCAGATACTCCTGTACAGGGAACAGCCTGGTCCTGGCCTCACTGCATTCTGGAGGTTGCCCTCGCTGCTTTCCTCCCAAACCTTTCACATCCAAACATCTTTCTTGCCACTTGCAAGGGAGCAGCACAGAAATTTTTTGGAACTTGATGGGGACAAAACTCTAAGCAGGGTTGTTGTGGCAGGACACAGGGGAATGGTTTTAAACTGAAGGAAGGTCAGTTTAGGTTGGATATTGGGAAAGAAATTCTTCCCAGTGAGGGTGGGGAGGCCCTGGCACAGGGTGCCCAGAGAAGCTGTGGCTGCCCCTGGATCCCTGGAAGTGTCCAAGGCCAGGCTGGACGGGGCTTGGAGCAGCCTGGGACAGTGGAAGGTGTCCCTGCCCATGGCAGGGGTGGGATGGGATGGGCTTTAAGGTCCCTTCCCACCCCAACCCATTCTGTGTTTCTATGAACCTAAAGGCTAAATCAGAAGCATTACATTGGAAGACAAAAATCCACCAAGGGAGTGATTTGCACTTTCTTGCAAGTAGCCAGAAAGGTGATTTTTAGGGAAGGCCTGGGCAGTTAACATTCCCTAGCACAAACTGGTAGGTCTGTCCCTCAGGGAAGATCTCACTTTGGACAGCCACCAAGCTTCTCCTTGGCTCTGAGGGGTTTAGGAGAATCACAGAATCACAGAACGGTTGGGTTGGAAGAGACCTTAAAAATCATCCTGTTCCTCCCCCTGCCATGGCAGGGACAACTTCCACTGTCCCAGGTCGCTCCAGGCCCTGTCCAACCAGGTCTTGGACACTTCCAGGGATGGGGCAGCCACAGCTTCTCTGGGCAACCTGCTCCTGTAGTTTTTTGTTTTGTTTTGGCTTCTTTTCCCCTTTAAGCTGAAAAAAGGCAGTTTTGAAGAGAAACACAGCCAGCTGTGAGACAGGGGATTGCCCTGCCCAGCTCCATCGGCAACACAGAGCTGCACAAGCCCTGGGAAGCACGGTCCCTGCCACCTCCAGTGCCAATCATTCCTCCCTAGAGAGCCCTGAGTAATTTCCTAGTGAGTCCCCAAACACGAGAGCTGAGCTCAGAAGCGTTGGTTTAATAACCAACACAAACCCTGCAATCTTTTCAATAACTCCTGAGTCTCCAGCAAGTCCTGCACAGAAACCTGGAGGGCTCAGCCCTCCTCACAGAGAGCAGGGAGATCCTGCTCGCTGCTGCGTGCTCCAATAAACACAATAACCCGGGAGGAAACCAGTGCTTGGGCTTTCTGGGGAAAACAGCTTCAATCCTCCCAAACACGAGTGTTAAAGGACTGGGAAGTTATTAAAAAAAGGGGTAGACAAAGATGTCGCCATTATTAGATTGGTTCTGCAGGCCCAGGGCTGTCTTTTGGGGGAATATTTGTTGTTCTGGGAGCTGGGAGGGCTGGAAAGCTGGAGATGAGCTCAGCAGGAGCCAGACTGTGAAGCTGTGGGGTCTCTTTGCAAACCTTGTTCCCTCTGTAAAGTGCAACCAAGCACGTCCCAGTAAGGGAGGATCCTTTCACTGCAGACAGAGCAGCTCCTTGGCTCCCTCAAGTGCCACTTTGGGCTGTCCCCTCTCCCATCGGACAAGGGGCTCCTTGTACAGGGCCCGTGAACTTCTCCCAACGCTTCCCAGGGCTCCACCTTGCACACCATGGAGTCACTAAGGTCGGAAAAGACCTCCGAGGTCATCAGGTCCAAGCATCCACCCAGCACCACCACCAGGCCCACCACTAAACCACAGCCCCAAGTGCCACATCCACACATTTTCTGATCACTTCCAAGGATGGTGACTCTTCCCCCCTGCCCTGGGCAGCCTGTCCCAATGCTTGACAACCCTTTCCAGGAAGAAATTTTTCCTGACATGCAATCCAAAGCTCCTGCGGCACTACTTGAGGCCATCGGCATCCCATCTGTCCAGGCTCAGGCTCTGGCAGTGGCAGTCCCTGACCTCCTGGTCCTGTGGAGGGGCACCGAGCCCCTGCTGGAGACCCCTGGCTGTGCCCCACCCCTACCCCCTCTCCATGGCCGGCATCAGGGCTTTGTGGCTGGAGCTGAGATGCAGAAGGCACCAATACAGCCCCCCTGCATCCCCACTGACCCCCAGATACCTCCTGGGAATGCAGGACCACATCCTGCCCCAGGACAGGGGCTCCCCTCCTGAGCAGGCAGGCTCAGGTGCAGCCCTGGAATGAAGAAGGAAATGCTGTTAACACCCTACCTGCAGGGTCAGCTGCCACTCCTCAGGCTGGGGACAGCCCACAGGAACAGGGATGCCTCTGCACCCCCCCGCTCATGGGAGAGCATGGATGTTTCCAGACATTCCCAGACATTCCTGCCTCTGCAGGCACCTGGATACTCCCAGGGAACCGGGGCTCCCACTCCTGTTTATAACCTGACCTCACTGCCTGCTCCACTCAGTTTATGGGGTGGGTGGCAGGGGGAGCTGCTCCCCACCCTGTTCCTTCCCCATGCTCAGGTGGAGACTGCACCATCCCAAACTCGGACTGAAAACACAAAGGGAGAGCCAACAGCCAGGTCTGGCTCCTCAGGGCGAACTCACTCCCCGCAGGACGTCAGCAATAATCCAGCCTGACACCCGTGGCAGATGTGGGTTCTGCAGGAGGGCTGGCTCCAGCCCCTGATCCTGCCTCATTCCCACCACGGCTGACGCACGGGGAATTTGCACCGGGAGCATCCTGGCCTGGAGCTGCTCCAGCACAGTGTCACCACAGCACCTGGGCTGCTGCCTCTGTGCCAGCGGCAGCACCGCTTGCTTTAACCCCTTTTCTTTGCAGTGATGGCCCCACAAATCTGGGGTTCACTCCTGGCTGATGCAGGGCTGTGCCTGGACACTGGGGACACAACTGGCTCCCCCCGAGCCTTCCTTCAACTCTCACCTCACGGTGCAGAGAGCCTCCTTTTTGAATTTTTAATTAAAACAAGTCATTTCAAATTGGAGAAATCCTGCCAATCCTTTGAAAAGCTGGCTGTGCTTTAAATTTCTGAAATCCTCCATAACAGAGCCATAAATAATCAATAGCTGTTTAAGTAAGTATTTAATCAGCTGTTAAAGGTACAATGGTCACAAAGTCTATCGGGTCAGCACTTAGTTTATAACTGTGGCTCGTTACCATCTGTCCTATATATTATTTATGTCTGTAGAAGCTTAAAAATCTATTCATTAGAGCCTTAAATCCTTCCTAATGAGTGTGATAAAGGATGACCTAGAGCTGGACAGTGAGAGCCATCCAAGCAGCCCCTGCAGCAGCCCTGCTCCTCACCCTGCCTTGTCTCTACACATGTGGGGCTGCCCCAAATGCTGCACAACTCATTGCACAGGTGTGGGGTCACCCCAGAGCTGCTCATCTGCATGCCCTTTGGAGATAGTGTTTTACTGCAAAGAATTAGGGAATGGTTTGGGTTGGAAAGGGACGTTTAAAGATTGAGTTGTTCCATCCTCTGCCATGGGCAGGGACACCTTCCACTATCCCAGGTTGCTCCAAGCCCCGTCCAACCTGGCCTTGAATATTCCCAAGGATGGGGCATCCGTCATCTCCATCTGCTTGACAAGGCTGAAGTTTTGTCTTTGAAAACATTTTCTCCATGAAAACGTATTTTAAATTAAGGCACTTTCCTCCTAGAAGCCCTCCCTCCCCAAATAGGAGCATCCTTTGATTGCAGAAGATGCAACAAGTGGAGTTTTCAGGAGTCTCTGCTTCCAATCATCTCAGAAATCTCTTGTGAACAGACCAACATTCTTTTTGACAGCAGCAAAATAAATTTTAAAGGTCAATTGAATGAGATAAGCCCAGTCTGGCAGCCCATTCAGATGCAGAATTCCATGGATAACATTTAGGTTCTGTTCGAGAACAGAAACAAAATTCTTTGGAGGAAAGAATCTTCAGAAGAAAAAAAAAAAGGGGGGGAAGAAAATGAAAAGGAAACAGCAATTAAATAGAATGTCATCCATAATCCCACCAGAGCAAAACCTGATGATTACCTACCAGGCACTGGACAATGCTACATGCACTAATCTAATTAAAGGCCTTTTTTACAGGCAGCTGAAGGCAGCTCATTAGTGTGTTACCGAGATGCTCATTAATGGCTGGCCACGACTAATTTCTTGAGAATTATTGTTTAATTCTTTATCATTCCCAGCCTAACAGAAAAACACAATGTTTCCATCCCCCTTCTCCCACTCCTACGGGTTCTGATGTTCCTTAGCTAACACCCCCCGACCAGCCCACTGCTGTCTGAACAGCAAGTGATGTATTATTTATGAGGAAAACCAAGGGAAGTTTCTGGGAAGTTTCTTGGCTGGTAATGCCCTGGCATTGCTGCTGCTGCTTTCAGCACCTCCTGCACGTGGCAGGACGAGCAGGGCTCCCAGCCTGGCCACAGAGGAGCCTCCTGCCCTGGGCTCTCCTCCTCCTCACACAAACCCCTCTGGCCACGTCCGAGAGCTCTTCCAGGCTCCAGGGCTGGGCCATATCCCACCTCCCCTGGCCATGATGCAGGTTCCTGTGGGAAGGACATGTGGATCTCTCGCCACAGGGCAACGCTGAACTAGAGGGAAAATCTGGGCTCCAGGAAGGCCCCCATTTCGTGCTGCCAATTAATTTAATTTAACAGCCTCCAGGGCCACCCAGCTCCCAAAGAGGAGCTGCTGCAGGTCAAGCTTCACTGATGGAATCCCCTTTTTGAGCTCCACTGGTGTCTTAAATCATTATGGTTGAAAAAGACCTCCAAGATCATCCAAGTCCAACCATTAACCTCATCTCCTAAGCAGAGGTCCTGCATTGTGATGCCACAGCTTCTTTAGCACTCCAGTGCTGCTCTTCCCAGCCAAACTGGTCCTGCTCATCGCCCAGGACACCTCTGCCAAGCCAGGAGGGCTGTGGCTGGTCCTTCTGAGTGACTGAGCAGAAATCATGGATTTCCTGTCCCTGGGGATTTTAGCATCGCCCCAGCTGCCAGGAGACTGGGCAAAATCACGAGCTGAGGACAGCAGGGCAGTCGCCACCCAGACCAAAGGGGTCCCAGGGACCCAGACCAGACTGATTCTTCAAAATGCTTGTCCCTGTTCTCCTGCAGGGAAAACCACCTGACTGTCCTCCCACCTGCTAAAGGACTTCATGTCACGGGTGTCACCACAGCCACTCACTCCCAGGGACTGGGCTGGTGGCAGGGGGAGGACATGGGGTGAGGAGCCTCAGGAACCTCACTGAGAACCTTCACCAGCTGAGGGTTTTGCCGTGCTCCTTTCCTCTCTCTGAGTTAATTACCAGCTGATTGCCTTTCACAATTATTTCAGACACTTCCAATATGCAGGATGACATGAAGGATTAAGACACAAATCTCTGTGGAGTGGCTGAGATGTGGCTCCCACTTCACTTCTGGTTGGATTTGCCGATGTTTGGTTGTCTAAATGCCATCTCTGAGGCTCCACAGAGACTGGGGAGGCACCTTCTTTCCAGGGAAAGCATCTCAGGTGGGAGAGGGAGACCTGAAGAGCGGCTGAGCTGCTTGAGAGGCCAACTATAGCAAGGCTTATGGTGGTAGTCATTCCGTTTCCTCCTGAAAAATAAATCCTGCTCCAGACCCACTGGCCTTTGCCTCTCCAGTTCTACATGGATGCAAGGACTAAAGCAAAGCCTGACTTTGCAGAGGGTGCTGTGCTCCCCTCGGGGACTGATGGTCTGGGGATTTCCCTGCGACGTCAGCGGGCTCTGGACCAAAGCTGAGATCAAAGCACGTCATCTGCTGCCCTCATGCTCCATCAGCATGAGCGTGCCAGCTGTGCATGCCAGGATGATGTGGCATGGCTAGGAGGGCTCTTGGGACTCTCTGCTGATGCTGCTTTCATCCCTTCACTCCCTGCCAGTCCTTCTCGGGGACTGCACTCAGCTCCCACAGCAGGGGCTGAAGACACACACTCCCTTTCAATAACACAGCAAGATTAGTAGCCCATCATTGTTTGTTGATTAGGGTCATTCTTTTCTGTAAATGAAGTTTAAAAGTCATCAACAGATTTGTCAGCTGTGACTTATGAGCCCTTCTCGATGCAGGGGAGTGAAGCAATGACAAATCCCCTCCACCAGCACCTCATCTGTTATGTGTTAGGAGTTGCCACGTTCCAATTACCAGGGATCCTCAGAATCCATAAAGAAAAAGCTACAGAAACGTTCTCACAGGTGCTGGGACCATCCCTCAGGGCTGATGGCTTCCTTGCCACAGCGCCAGGCTCAGGGACCAGGGACATGTGGCTTTATCAATGCTAACCAAGCCCTGGGCCCAGCTTTGGGGAGGTGGAGCATCTCCCACTCAGGAGATGTGGAGGAGCTGAGGGCTGCGGCCACTGGGAGCATCTCCCACCCAGGGAAGCTCCTCCTGATGAAGGTAAGGAGCATGGAGAGCTTGCTGGGAGAGCAGATGGTGTTGTGCACAGCACTGGGGGAGCAGGACCTTTCTGGCTCTGCTCTGGAGGTGGCTCCCCATGGATCATCCTGACGGAGGCATCTCAGTAAAGCCGGATTTCCCAGCCGGGGTAGGGCAGGCTCTGTGGGGACCCTGCAACTCCTCACCAACACGGGATGCCCAGCTCTGCCCTTCCCATGGGATGCTGAGCAGCTTCCCCTCACCAGGCAGGCTCTCCTTCTGCTCCCACTTACATCAGGCCCCAGACACTACAGGCTGCTGGCCCCTGGGTCCTGGCAGCTCTCCAGGTCTCTGCAGATCCTTTCTCTAACCCTCCCCCGGGGTCCAGCCCCAATGTGGGGGTTTACACACAAAGCTGGAGCCTCCCAGCCTCTCTCAGTGCCACATGCCACATGTCAAACTGCCTGGGTGGTGCCGGGGGACACTGGAGAGTTTCTTGTTAACACAACAGCTTATAAAATCAATTAGATCCCATTAAATGGCAATTTGGCCCTCATCACACTCAGCCTCCTCTGGGAGAGGGGTAATGGCCCGTGGACATTTCCTGTTTGGCTTTAATTTGTTGGGCCTGGTGGAGGGAGCACTCACAGTGGCAAACCTTGCTTTCCTAGGCAACAAAACCTGTCACTAAAACCTTTGAGACCAGCTTCTCTCCAAAATTTCCTCTCCCAGAATCCTCTGAGGTGTCCCTGGGGGAGCCACATCAGAGAAGGGATGTGGCACTGCAGTTGTAGGGCTGCCTCAATGGACCAGACCAGTGCCAGGAGCTCTGTCTTGCATCTGGCAGTGGCCAACATCCAAGCCCTGCCTGTGACACCAGCAGAGATGACAAAGAACAGCCTCTGACTGCCCTGTGTGTGCCTGACATCCTCATGCCCCAAAGTTCATCATCCTTCATTCCCTCTCACTGACCATACGTGGAAGCAGGCAGGAATTTATCCTGTTAACCCTATTTCATCCTATTTAACCCTGTCAAAACTGACCTTTTGTCAGCAAACCTGGCTGCCTGGGACTGTGCCTTCCATCACTGATGCACAGACCCTTGGGGGCTCACCCAAGCCAGCGTGACTTTCAGCTCTGTTTGCTTTCCTGGCTGTGTAGGGCATCTTTGACTGCCACAAAGAGCTGTAAGGAGAAACAGATCTGTCTGGACACGGCTGCTCCACAATTATTCATTTTAACTGTAGCAGTCACTGGGAAAGCAGCAGCAGAAGAATGATTTCGTTTTCATAACCTTGAGTTCCCCCTGTCCTGCTTGGATGAGTTTGCCTCTGTAATTTCCATCCCCCAGGAATGGAGACCCCACACTGCTCCTGCTCCAGAGCATCTTCCACATGTGCTGAAGGCTCAGTCTCAGCTCTGAGATGCCCAGGGCTTGTTCCAGTGTGATGGATGATGAACCCCCAGGGAATCTGTGATTGACCCTCATGGATAAACCCCGAGCAGCCAACCCAAACTCATTTTCTCTGGTGAGTGCTCATCTGCAAGTGCTAAATGAGCTGCTGTGAACTGTGCCCCTGTTCCTCCACACAAACACCACGGGCCCAGCCCTGGCTCAGTGACGAACTGAAGCTGATGAAGTTGAATGGGGAAACTGAACTGGTTTATAAAATTTCATGGTTCACTGTAGTGGGAATTCAGCCTTTTCCTCACCTTCCAGTTTGCCAGGGTGCTGGTTGTGCATGGGAACACCTCCCTGATGCACCCACAGCCACAACACCCGTAACTCTGACACCTGAAGTGGCTACCTGGAAACAGAGACTAGACAGGAATAAGGGAATAAAGGTGATATTTACTCGAAAGGCCTTCAAAAGTACACCCTGGGAGACCAGAGGCTACTGCCAAAATGGACCCCGAGATGGACGACGAGTCACGAGTTCTTCACACTTTTATAGGTTTGGTCCATTTGCATATCAGGGTTAATTCGCCAATTAAAACTTTAGCTAATGATGTAATTTCTCCAAGCTCACCCCCCCTTCTCAAGATGTTGGTTTACACATTTTGGGCCCAGGACAGTCTGGGTGTCCTTGGAGAGCAAACCTAGAGAGGCTTTGTTAGGTCTATCTTAGCATGAGAGAGCAGCAGCAGCAGGCTATAGAACACTTCAGAGTTTCACACTAAGTAATCAGGATTTGAAAAATATAAAAGCTAAAACCCAAGGCATCAACCCCTTGTGACACTCCTGTTCACAGTCTGGTTCTGGGAAAGGCAGGGAATTACGTATTTATATTTTACAGAAGAGTCTGAGACAGGCCAACACCTCTGTACCACACGTGGTTATTGCTTAGGAACTCACTGCTGCACACTGCCAACACTAGGGACAGAAAAATGAAGAAAATTCCATTTTGAAGTGTTTTCCTAACCCCATTCCATCCACAAGGCTTTCACTTTGTTAACTTAGTGACAGCTGCTTGGTTCTCTGCAGGTGAGGTCTGTAATGGCAGCATTTGGCACTCCCATTTAGTGGCTGTACTGGGAACCCATTGGGGACCAGCACGTTCTCCTGGTGCTAGGTGGTTTTGCGAAACTCATTTTGATTTTGTCAACCACAATTCCCATGATGCCTTTGCAGTGGAGAACAGCAAATGAACCCCAAACATTGCAGAATCTTAGGATTATTTGGTTGGAATATCCTCTAAGATCATCGAGTCCAACTGTTACCCCAGTACTGCCAAACGCACCCCTACCCCACGTCCCTTTGACATGACAGGAATAAAGAGAAAAAAGTGTTCATTTTAAAACTGCTTTTTTTTTTTTGTTAAAAACCAAACTAGTGAGGAGGGTGAGGGAAGAACTCATAACAGTGGTGTTTGTCTCCCTGGCTTTGCAGAGGCATTTCCCACAGCACTCCCTGCCCAGACGACCTCTCGCTCCTGAGCAGAGAGGAGGGAACATCCCTGCAGTAATTTCCTCCAGAGTTATTGAACTCCTTGTCTCTGTGGCTCACACAGGCTCTGGGACTGGCTGCCAGCTCGGGATGACATTTCAGACTGAGAGGGCTCTGCATGAAGAGCATTCATACAAGGAGATGAAAACCTCCCCCTCTGGAGCACCCATAGGAACACCTTACAAGGGAAACCTGGGAAAAACCCTCTTTTTGTCACCTCTCTTTAACCTCCCCGTGCCATAGCCCACGTGAGTTGCTTTTTGGGTTCAAGATGAAGCCATGAAGGTTTGCTCAGAGCTGTGAATCACCTGAAAAGCAGCCTGCAAATGCCAGTGATGGCAGTGATACCTGCTATAGATAACATCTGTAGGGTCATTAATGCCGATCACCCCACAGACATCATTTTACAGCAAGAGGGATCATTTTACAGCAAGATCCCAAGCTGGGTTTATGGAGATAAAGAGGTATCAATAAAGTTAGACTTCTTTAAGATGTTTGACTTGGGGCGTGTGTTTTTCACTCTGAGATCTGAACATTTACTCCGAGACCTGGCCGAGGGCTGGAAGTGCCATTATGGAGCCATGACAACACCCAGCAGCTGGAGGATGAGGCCAGACAAAGTCAGATTATAAACCAGGTGAAACACGTAATGCTGGGGGTAATCAGCCTGAGAGGCTTCTTGCTCTGACAGATCCTCTGTTGCTTTTAAAGCAAGGCAGATGATCTTCCTAAAAAACCTGCTGCCTCTTACGTGTTCCTTTAACATGGAATTCAGGGCAGTCTCAGGGCCTGATTTACACAGGTGGTCAGATTAAGGGATAATTTGACTTAATACATTTATTCAGCAACTTATCATACACGACAGCTCATGCACATGGTGCTGTCTCCCTCCAGCTTCACATCCAGAGGAGTTCTTCTCTCTTTGCCAGCACCAAGACATCCTGGCAGAAGCAGGTGGTCCAGTTGCCTTGCTAAAGCTTGTGGTAGTCCTAACTCTTTATCTAAAATATCTAAGAATGTGCCTTTGGCTGTTAAACTACAAGTTCCCCCATTTAAAGGATGCTCAGGACCTACTGTCCATTCTCTTTGAAATCAAATCCACATTTTCGTTCATTTTTTGACAGTCGCCATCACCAGACAAATCCCAGTTTCAGTCCAGCACCAGCAAAGTTGGCATTACTAAAACTGAGCAGGGAAGAGACACTGGTGTTTTGCTCAAGGTTCAATTCTCATTGTGAACCAAAACCTGAGAGCTTAAACTTGAGGTGGCCAGGTACAGAATCTGAGATGGGTGCTCTGAACTGCCCGTTTCCTGGCTCATGAGCTGTCACCTACCTGTGTGCCCACACAGAGACTGGCTCCTGATGGAATTACAGATCTCTGCTCCACTGAGATCATAGACTCAGACTGGGTTTGGTTGGGAGGGACCTTTAAAGGTCATCTAGTTCAACCCTGTGCCATGGGGAGGAACATCTTCAGCCAGACCAATTGCTCAGGGTACTGTCCAGCCTGGCAATGAATGTTCCCAAGGGATGGGGCAGCCACAGCTTCTCTGGGCAACCTGTGCCACTGTTTTACCACTCTTGTAAAAAACTTCTTCCTTGCATCAAACTTAAATTTACCCTCCCTCAGTTTAAACCATTCCCCCATGTCCTACTGCAACAGTGTCTCCCCACCTTTGTTACAGGCCCCCTTCAAGGCCACAATAAATTCTCCCCGGAGCCTCTGCCTGAAAGAGAAAGCCCAGAGCTCCCACAGCTCCAGGACAGCAAAGCCCGTCTCAGCTGCTCCAGGAGCTGCTCTTCCCGGCCAGTTCTTGGTGTCAGAGCTCCTTGCGTGGGTGCCCAGCAAAGCTCCTACAGGAGATGGCACCTTACAACCAGTCCCACAGCCAAGAGGGCCTGAAGGGCGGCCCTGCTGAGGGAGATGTGAAAGGCAGATGTGATGTCCAGCAGGTCACCAAGAGGTGGCAATGTCCCCACCAAGGCTCCCATTCCTTACCTCCACAGCACCACTGCTGTGCTTGTCACATTTATGCTTCTCTGACGTGTCCCCTGCAACCTGCCAGGCTGGATGAAGGGAGCTCTGAGCCCAGCCTGCTTGGCAAACCCTGCACAGCACTGCCAAATTTGTGATCCTTGCTCAGGCAAAATTCCCTAGGATTTGGGACTGAGCTTTGCTAAAGCAAAGACCTAATTCAGGCTGAGAAAGGCGGGGCTGTTGAGCCTGGAAAGGAAAAGGTTGTGTGGAGACCTCCCAGCACCTTCCCAGTGTGTGAAGGGGCTGCAGGGAAGCAGGAGAGTGACTCTTCCTCAGGAACTGTGGGGACAGGACAAGGGGGGATGGGATCAAACTGAAAGAGGGGAAATTTAGGTTAGGTATGCACAGAAAGTTGTTCCCTGTGAGGGTGGGGGAGGCCCTGGCACAGGGTGCCCTGGGAAGCTGTGGCTGCCCCTGGATCCCTGGAAGTGTCCAAGGGCAGGTTGGATGGGGCTTGGAGCAGCCTGGGATGGTGGAAGGTGTCCCTGCCCATGGCAGGGGGTGGAATGAGATGAGCTTTAAGGTCCCTTCCACCCCAAATCATTCCATGATTTTATGAATCTAACACTGTCAAACCAAAGGACTGAGTGGACTTCTGCAGAAGCTCCATGGCTAAGCCATGGATGACACAATTCATGCCACCATCACATTTCATTTCTACTCTTCAGAGTTAGTTGTCCACCTGGGCAACAAAACTTTTCTGGAAATTGCACTATTCACTCTATTTAAATCATCAGTTAAAGCCTCTGGAAAATGCAATCGAGCTCAATGAGAAGGAGATGGACAAATACAGGCATTAAATAGGTACAGGTGGAAAAATTTCAGCCAAGCTCAAATTTGGCCACCTTGAAGCTCTGCACAGGTTGTGCTTTGAGCTCCTCATGTGGAGTCTGTGACGTGCCAAGGGCAGCTCAGCAGCACTGTCCTGGCCCTGTGCTGGTGCAAGAGCCAAAAAGGGGCATGGTCCATCCAGAATGTGGTGGAGAGGGGTAAAACTCCCAGAAGGTGGGAGAGGAAAGGGTTTAGAAAGAGATCCCTTTCTTCTTAACTAGCTTTCAGCTTATGAAATCATTATCCCACCCTTTGGGCATTGCCCTTCTGCACTCCCCCTCTCGCAGTCAGGGAAGGTGTCATGGCAGAGCAGGAGGGCATTACACAGGAATTTGGGGAGATTTCCACACCTTTACAAAGCTCCCTGCTGCCTGGACGCCTCCTGACTAGAGAGATTAAAGGGATTAGAAGCTTATAAATGATGAGGCAGGGAAGTGAGGGGCTTTAGAAAATACCAAGGTCTTAATTTACAAGGGATGTTTAAAAATGAATGGAATGAGGATTTTCTCCCACAGGACAGTGGGAAGATTTTCTTGCGAGGGAAAGTTATTTGACCAGTAAAATGGTTGGCCCATCCCATGTGGAAGTACCAATGTATATTTTATACGGTGTAGACAAAAAGCATCTCTTCTTTACAAGCGAGGTGGAGAGCAAAGGAGGGTGGCAGGATGGCAGAGGACACGGGTTTATGAACACAATGAATAAAGCACTGCTGGAGCAAAGTTGGGAAGCACGTTTCCAGAAGAGTAGTTCATTAACTAATGTAGTGCTGTATTTCCCCACTCCTTTTCCTACTAAATGTCTGCCCTTCCCATATTATTCTCCCTTCCCTGCCCCTGGTCCTGGCCACTCCCTCGGGTTTTTCCCATTGGTTCTGGTACCCCAAGTCTGCCCATGTGCCGCCCCTGCACCTTGAAACCAGTAGTCCATGTGCTCTCCCTGCCCCCCTCATCCCCCCATAAAGCCCAAAACGGGCTGTCATGTGGCCTCTCTGCCTCTGGGAACCTGTTTGTCACCATGTGATTAAAGTCGTGTGGTCCCCCTGCGGAGGGCCTTCTCGCCTCCTTTGTCGCTCCCGTGTTGTGGAGCCGGCAGCCAGCCGGAGCAAGGGCGTGGGGCCGCCTGGGAGGGCTCCGGGAAGCGGAACAGCCGCTCTCTCCCCGATGCCGCCCCGCAGCGCTCTCCGAGAAGGTTGTGGCTTGCCGTGCCAACGCAGAAACTACAAACCGCAACAGACTAAAAACTGTATTTTGGGGTAGGCTGAGCACTATTCCCAAAATGCCCAGATGGAGCACTTGTAGGAGGAGTAAAGTGCAGATATTTTATTTTCACAGACATGTAGGCAGTGTTTTAGTCCAGCACTGGCAACACCCTGCTGGGCTCTCTCCTTGTTTTCACCTCCATCCCTGCCCTAGGAGGGCTGTGTTATTCCCACAGTGACAGGCAGCTTGGGCCAGTTTAGTATCCAGCCCTGGTTAAACCAAAATTTAACCAAGCCTGTAAGAAGGAGGGGGTGGAAAGAGCTCTTGGAGGCTTTCCAAAGAGGGGTTTACAGGTCAAGAATATATTCTTCCCTCTTGATTCTCCCCAGGCAGAGAGAAGGGAAGGGCAGGATGGGTGCTGCTGCAGAGGCTGCAGGATCCTGGCTTTGGCTAACAGCTCCAAGACACTTGGATAAAAGCTCCCCAGGCTTGTTTCTGCAGGTTTCTTTTTGGCCATGAATGCAATTCCTGCAGAAGTAATTCCCAGGGTAGGTATGGTGTTCTCTATCCTCAGTCCCTGCTGACTTGTGTATCCCAGGTAATTCTGTAACACCAGGAATCCAGGCAGTGTGTGCCTGAAGTGAAAGCCTCATTCTCACAGAATCCTGGAATATCCTGAGTGGGAAAGGACCCACAGGATCATCCAGCCCAGCTCCTGGCCCTGCACAGACACCCCAACAACCCCACCCTGGGCATCCCTGGCAGCGCTGTCCAAACGCTCCTGGAGCTCTGGCAGCCTCGGGGCCGTGCCCATTCCCTGGGGAGCCTGGGCAGTGCCCAGCACCCTCTGGGGGAAGAACCTTTCCCTGAGATCCAGCCTGAGCCTCCCCTGGCACAGCTCCAGCTGCTCCCTGGGTGCTGTCCCTGTCCCAGGGAGCAGAGATCAGAGCTGCCCCTCAGGAGGAGCTGCAGCCCCTCAGACACCTCTGCTCCAGGCTGGACAAACCAAGTGCCCTCAGCTACTCCTCATAATGTCCTTCCAGGCCCTTTACCATCCTTGCGGGTTTGTAGAGGCCATCTCCAAATGCCCACCATGACTGTGCACAGCTGCACCATATCCAGAAACCCTCTCAGACCCCAGCAAAAAAAGGACTCACAGTGAGACCGCTGTGTGCAACACTGCTGAGACAGTTTGGAGGTGTCCCTACCTCTGGAGGAATCTGTTCTGCTTCCACTTCACTTCTCACAGCATCCCAGAGTGGTTTGGCTTGGAAGGGACCTTAAAACTCATCCCATCCCACCCCCTGCCATGGGCAGGGACACCTTCCACTATCCCAGGCTGCTCCAAGCCCCATCCAGCCTGGCCTTGGACACTTCCAGGGCTCTCTGGGCACCCTGTGCCAGGGCCTCTCCACCCTCACAAGTGGTCACTTATGCCAGGGGCTCCTCTACCTCCCAGGAGGAGGAGAAGGGGTGGTGTGTAATGGCCAGGCAAAAAAACCATTTTGGATAATTTCTCATGTATCTTAACCAACTTATCTGTCACTGAACAGAGCAGAGCTGAGTCACACATTATTCTGGAGTCACACATTATTTCTACTCGTAAAATCCACCCAAAGTCCAGACACATCGTGCAGAGCAGTGAGTAACAAGACATCTGAAGGGAAGGAGAAAGTGAGAATGGTTTGGGTCTCTGTAATTAACCCTGTGACACTTGCGAATGGTTGACAATCTGAGAGTGTAAATTCTGACACATGTTTTTATGGAGTTCAGCCTCCCCTGCAATGCCATAAACCATAACACAACCAGGGCCATGCAAGAGGCTATGAACTGGAGTATAAAACCTGTTAACCTACTTAACGTCAAAATCCCTGTGCAAAGTTAGATTAAGGCAGATCAGGACTCTTAATGGAATTCAGTAGTTTCCAGTGCCTCAACTGAATTCCAAAATCCCACCCATAAAGTTGAGAAGGTGGGAAGCAAGGATGCTCCACTGGGGCTTCCAGTTCCCAATAGCCTGACCATGACCATAAAGTCTTTGGAGCCAGTTTGTCCTTGGATCACCTGCTCTGTGCCTTGCAGAGAGGGACTGTATCTCCTAATCTGGTCCGTGGTTCACTCCTGCAGAAAAATCAATAATCACTGTAATCACACCCTGGAGTGCTCCTGATATGGTTCTCGTTCAGTCCCTAATTTTGGAGGTGGACCTTGCTGCTTTCTGTAATCTGTTCTTGATTTATTTCTGGGGTTGTCACCAAGTTATCAGCCACAGTGTGGCCAGCAGGATCAGGGCACTGGTCACCTCTCTTTACTCAAATCCTGGGGTCAGTTTTGGGCCCCTCATGACAACAAAGACATTGAGGGGCTGGAGCGTACCCAGGGCAGGGAATGGAGCTGGGAAGGGGCTGGAGCACCAGGAGCGGCTGAGGGAGCTGGGAAAGGGGCTCAGCCTGGAGAAAAGGAGGCTCGGGGGGACCTTGTGGCTCTGCACAACTCCCTGACAGGAGGGGGCAGCCGGGGGGGGTCGGGCTCTGCTCCCAGGGGACAGGAGGAGAGGGAACGGCCTCAAGTTGTACCAGGGAAAATTTAGGTTGGAGATTAGGGAAAATTTCATCACTGAGAGGGTGCTCAGGCACTGGGCAGGCTGCCCAGGGCAGTGGTGGAGTCCCCATCCCTGGAGGTGTTCAAAAGCCCTGTGGATGTGGCACTTGGGGACAGGGGTCAGAGGTGGCCTTGGCAGTGCTGGGGGAATGGTTGGACTCAATGCTCTCAGAGGGCTTTTCCACACTGAACAGTTCTGCGATTCTATCGCTTTCCAAGCAGCCTCTGGCTGCCTCACAGGAGTTGCTGATGGCCCTGTGGCCCACGGGGGTGGCTTCTGTGCCTCTCTGCCCCTCTGTGTGCCCAGATCCCACCTGGAGCCAGCAGGACTCAGCCTTCCGCAGCTTGAGCGCAGCAAAGCTGGTGATTCAGAGAGGAGGCTCCAGTAACCAGGACAGTGTGATTTGACAGAGCACTTCCCAAACTTTCCAGGCCCCGGGTGAGATTTACAGAGAGCACTGGGCGTGGGGAAGTATTTCTTCTGGAGCACAGGAGTGAAGCTGGCGAGCATGGGCACAGGGAGGAAGCAGTGTGATCCATCAGCACGGAAGAGCCAGACAACTGATCTGTTTGCTGCAATTCCACTTACAGCCAAGAAAAATGAGCCATCTTCACAGGAATTATGTGTGGCAGGGAAGGACAAACTGCTCGAATCAAATCAGCAGTGGTTCAGATAACTCCTGGAAGAGCCCTGGCATCCAGCTCCATTTGGAGGGAGATATCGGGCCGGGAGGATGCTCCTGGCAGGACAACGAGGTGCAGACACTGCTCACCCTCCCCTCCTCCAGGATGGATAAATAAGCACTCAGAAAGCAGTGCCATGCACCTCCAGAATACTGATTCCCTGCTGCTAATATTTCCTGCCTCCCTGCTACAAAGCCAAGGCAATTTGATTTAAGCCAAAACATAAATAAAGAACTTCCCAACTGTAGGGTGAGGTGAGGCAGAAGAGGTTGGTGGGGAGGAAATATGGAAGCAATGAAAACTAAAGCTAATCATGCAAGCTGCTGAGATTGAGTGGCTCCCAGAAATGCCTGAACTGGCTCCTGAAGGCAAAGCTTTCATGTGGATCTCCACTGCTCTGTTATTTTCCTCAAGAGAAGCGTGAACCTCAGGATCAATGCCTTGAAGCTCCTTTCAAGTTTGCTGATTTGAGCAG
Source organism: Falcunculus frontatus (assembly GCA_013398115.1). Taxonomy (NCBI): domain Eukaryota; kingdom Metazoa; phylum Chordata; class Aves; order Passeriformes; genus Falcunculus; species Falcunculus frontatus. The sequence continues at coordinate 142,883 of VZRV01000964.1, read as the reverse complement.
CAATGAACTTCCTTCTGCCCCTGTGTGGCCACAGAGCAAACCCCTGACCCTGAGAGGTTTTTCAATTCCAAATGCTGGGGCCCCCACCATCAGAAGGACGTGGAGTGAGTCCAGAGGAGACCAGAGAGATGCTCTGAGGGCTGGAGCCCCTCAGCTCTGGAGCCAGGCTGGGAGAGCTGGGGGTGTTCACCTGGAGGGGAGAAGGCTCCAGGGAAACCTTAGATCCCCAAGGAAAAAACAAACGGCCTCATTTAGGGCCAAATAGGGCCATCAGGACTCTGAAGTCCTGAGCAAGCACCCCTCTATTAGACCTCATCTGGCTGTAGGTCCTGCCCAAGGGAAGAACAGGCCTGCTTTGCCCACAGCTCCCTAGCGGGTTTGCCAGACCATTCCCTTCCTGAGCCAGGCAGCACTGGCTCTCCTTCCAGCTCTCCCTGCTCCTGTGATGTATGACACCTGGGAACTCTCATATATCCAGTGGGCAGGCTCATTTATACAGTGTTTGAAAAATAGATGGTGTATGAAGTGCAATTTGGTGTTGTAGCAGAGCTCTGTCCCCCTTGGGGTGTCAGGGCATTTGATTAAAGCCCTTTTATGGGAAATCAATATTTTCCTCATTATAACTTTCATTCTCAGGCCTAAAAACTAGTGAGATGGACTTGTAAGATGCTGCACTACATGCATGCACACACGGGTCTATTCATTAGGGGACTAATCCCAGAGCATTTATTTTTCTTTCATAAGCTCTGACAGAGGTAAATAAGCAGTGAGGGGATCTCTCTCTAATGGATTAGACACCATCTGCAGCAGGCATGCACTGTTTACTGCTGGATTAAAGGATCCTGCTTCGAAAAACTGGCTCAGACCTTCCCAAGATCCCAGCCAGAATCTTGGACAAAACTCTTCCAAGGCCAAAACAGCCTAAAGCTTTGAGTTACACCCAAGGGCTGTAGCTGAGTCTCCTCTGCCTTTGTGAGACCTCCCCTGCAGCACTGTGTCCAGGTCTGGGGTACAAGGACAGGGAGCTGCTGGAGTGAGTCCAGAGGAGGCCACAGAGATGCTCCAAGGCTGGAGCCCCTCTGCTCTGGAGCCAGGCTGGGAGAGCTGGAGGTGTTCAACCTCAGAGCCCCTTCCAGGGGTGCTTGTGAAAAAAAAGCAGAGCAATTTTTACATAGGCAGAGAGTGATAGGGCACAAGGGAATGGTTTTAAACTGAAAGAAGAGATTTAGGTTAAGTGTTAGATGTCCCAGTGAGGGTGGGCAGGCCCTGGCACAGGGTGCCCTGGGAAGCTGTGGCTGCCCCTGGATCCCTGGAAGTGTCCAAGGCCAGGGTGGATGGGGCTTGGAGCAGCCTGGGACAGTGGAAGGTGTCCCTGACCATGGCAGGGGATGGGATGGGTTTTAGGGTCCCTTCCAACCCAAACCACTCTGGGATTCCATGATATGATTCCATGTTCAGTGGAATGAAATGAATAAAGGACTGACTTGAGATCCATGAGACACAGCCTTGGCTCAGCTTCTGCCTCTGCCCCCCTGGGGACCCTGGGTTGTCCCTCAGGAGCTCCATGCTTTGGTTTTCCCTCCCGTACCACGGGCTGAGGTCACTGTGCTCCAGTGGGGTGACACCTGTGCACAGGCATCCCTGAGGGGCTGGAAAAGCAGTGGGATCATGGCTGGGGCTTTGGCACAGAGCCTGTGGCTCTTCCCATGGATAGTTCCAGGGGCAACACAGCCCAACCTGCCTGTACCACCCCGGGCTGCTGCTCATTCCCACCCTGCAGCAGCTACAGGAACCAGACAAGCAGCAGCACTAATAACAAAATAATGCTTAAAAATCCCTTCCCAAAGCAGCCCCGATTTATTTCTCCTGGGGCTTGCTTTGACTCCTGCAACCTGATCCCAAATGATGAAACCATGGGAACAGCCCAGATGCTCCACTTGGGAATGCAGTGCCACCACCACCTGCACCAGCACCAGCACGCTGCCCGGATTCAACCTAATTATGGAATCATCTAGCTTGCAAAAGTCCTCTAAGATCACTGAGTCCAAATGCTTCCCCAGCACTGCCAAGCCCACTGTGTCCCCAAGTGCCACACCCACATGGAAATGATGATAAAATGATGATAAATCCAATTTCCTTTTTGCTCAGCACTGAGGAGGCAGATGAACATGTCCAGCAGTGCTTCCTCTTCACAGTCTGAATTAAAAGTTTTCACACTCCAGTTTATTGTTGGTTATTGGTTATGGTGGTTTTGGGAGCCAGAATAAGGGACGTGAGGCCAAGATGGCAAATGAGGCACAGGGAGAGGACAGGTCCTGTCTCAGTGTCCCCAGCCCAGCCCAGAGCTGTGCTCCTCACCCCACACCACTCCTCTCTTGGGCACCTCCACTATGGACTCACTTGGTCCTGGAAAGATCAGAATAAACTTTATTACCTTCTGTTTAAAGCAGTTCAGGTGCTCCACCCACCCAGTGTGACAAAAGGACAAACTTCTTAACAAGATGAAAGGAACAAAGTGACTGCGATGGCAAATGGAGGGACAAAGTCACAGCATCAGTTGGGGAGAGAAATGTTCTGTTTGTTACTTTTTTCTTTCAAAATACAACATTTCATTAACATCTGAAAGGACTGAGTATCTTCTGCTTGCTCCCTGGAGGTTAGGAAGTGGGAAGGAAAAGTTTGCAAACATTTTCCCGCTCTCCTACTGTTTATTCTTGGAAAAATGTCAGACGTTCAAAATATATCTGAGGGTTCTGTGCGTAACCACACATGGATAACGATGCTGCTTTGCAGGGGGACAAATGTGTACGAGAAATGCCTCAATTTAGAGGAAATATAAGTGAGTTGGGGTTTTATCCAGGAGGGTGAGCGGGATCAGACAAAGGCAGCTCTGAAAGGGACCCAGCTGGTTTTGTGGGGACAATCTCCCTCTGGGTGAAAGCTGGCAGGGCTCAGATGGGCATCTGCTGCTGGGAACAGCCAACACCAGCCTGAATCTGATCCAGTGCTCATCTGTGCCCTGTTGTCTTCCACGGCTCCTTTGCTCAATCAGTCACACCCTCACAAAGCCCCAGAACGAATTAATTTGTCTGGGTAAAGACATCCAGACAAGAAATCCAGAGCAAAGCCAGGCATCAGTGTTCCAAGGGAGAGCAAACCACATTCCCAAAGGCATTCCTCAGGTCAGCCTTCTCCGTGTGCCCCTGCCCAGGAGGAAACACCTTCCCAACGCTGGGATGGCAAGGGGCAGCTCTGCATTTATAGCCCACGTGGCTGATGGTGGCCAAGGGCTTGTCCTCCTCTCAGGGGTGCTCAGGGCACATCCATCTATCCAACACCCCCCTGTCAGGCAGAATAAAGCCCTGGTGCCTCCTGACCCTGCACATGACAATGTGGATCTGCACAGCCGCTCGCACTCCCCCTGCCCCAATAATTTTAGGATTTGCCACTGAGGGATTTTCATCATTTTGAGAAGCTTAGACACCGGAAGGGAGCCCTGCTGCTTCCCAGCACTGGCAGGATTTATAGGCAGGGGTAGGGGAAGGAAACTTTATGAGATTTATGCACTTTCTTTTCTTTAAATGTGTCATTTTCTATTTCCTGACCTCGTTTCCAGCCTCAATCTGCACATGCACTCGCAGGAACCCGGCTCAAGGATTAGAGGCAAGCAGTGCCTTTAATGCCTTTATTTGATTTTAAAGGTGTCAGGAGACACCCAGATGTCCCTCCTGAGCACCCCAGTGGAATATATCCATCAGGGACCCCAGAGCCTTCAGGGACAGGCACATCACCTGAGAGCACCTCCATGCCAGGGCAGTGACAGTGCAGATCCAGAGATTCACACGGAGGGAATCCAACACATGGCTCAAAGCAAACACACGGAATCACAGAATCACAGAATGTCCTGAGCTGGAAGGGACACACAAGGATCAGGGAATGGCCCTGCACAGACACCCCAACAACCCCACCCTGGGCATCCCTGGCAGCGCTGTCCAAACGCTCCTGGAGCTCTGGCAGCCTCGGGGCCGTGCCCATTCCCTGGGGAGCCTGGGCAGTGCCCAGCACCCTCTGGGGGAAGAACCTTTCTCTGAGATCCAGCCTGAGCCTGCCCTGACACAGCTCCAGCTGTTCCCTGAGTCCTGTCACTGTCACAGAGCTCAGTGCCTGTCCCTCCTCTTCCTCACATGGAAGTTGCACACTGGGACGAGTCTCCCCTCAGTCTCTTCCAGCTGAACAGACCAAATGCCCTCCTCACAGGGCTTCCCCTCCAGGCCCGTTCCTGTCCTTGTGTCCCTCCTTTGAACAAAGGGAGCCTCTGGGGCTCCACTGGCTGCTCCCCCACCTTGACAGCTGTGGTGACACAGGGTGGGCATCTCGAGGGGATTTGGGGCTGAGTCCCACTGGTGTGTGAGGTGTTGCTGGGAGAGTCCTGGCACAGCTGAGGGGATGGAGATGAGACCTTCTGCCGTGCCCAGGAAGGTGTGGCTGTGACCTCCCTGCTGGGAGTCTCTCTGGGGTCTGGGTGGGTTTCCAGGAACCACCTCTTTTCTTCTCATCTCTATTCTTCTTTCTGTTATTAATGTATTTGAAAAAGCCCTTCTTGTTGTCCTTGACATCCTTGGCCAAGGACATCATCCCAGGACAGAAGGATGAGGCTGGGACAGTGTGTGTATTCCAAACCTGTTCCTGGCAAACCTGAGAGCTGCTCATGCTACTGCTACTCAGGTGGAAATTCCAACAAGTTCCATAACAATGAGTGTCTGGGAAGAGAACTCCTCTAGGAAGGCCTTAAAGAGCCTATTGGGTAAGACTCTGACAGGAGCACAATCCTTTTTAGACATCAGAGAAGGTACAAGGAGTGGGAGCTTCTGAAAAATGCAGTTGCAGAAAACCTTCCAGCCCAGCACATGAGAAAACCCCAGTCTCAGCCTGTCTTAGGTTACAATGTAAGATGTAACCAAAAGTGTGTATTCTATCACCATCTCTCAACACCAGGTGGGGAAATGTTCTTTATCTCTTCCATGACACATCCCTGATAACTCCCTCCCAGAGATATCTTCTGTCCATGGCCCATCGAGCCTCACTGCATGACTCATACAATTCCATCATCCCATGGTGAGATGCTCCGCCCAGGGGGAGGAACCAAGCATTCCCACCTGGATATAATCTGGGGTTTGGAACACCACAGGCAGCCCTGACCTACTGGATTCCCAGAGGAGAAGAGCTCCATGACCACCGCTGGGCCTTCAGAGGAACACCAGCCCCTTCTACAGGATCAGTGCTTCAGCAGAACCACATCTGTCACTGCAACAGGGCTGCAGCCACCATTTAATGGGACTGCTGCCACCGCCCTGCCCGACGGGGTGTCAGGGTGTATCCTGACTCTGGCACTGTTCCTGTACCACTGCATTTATTTTAATTTTCCTATTAAAGTGTAGTTCTGACTTGGGATCTCTCACTGGTTTGTTTTCAGACTAGTACACAGCCAGACTCTCTGGTGCCTGGCAGGGTGTGAGGGCTGAGCCTCTTCCTACCCCCAGACACTCACGTTCCATACTCATGTACAGCCACCATACCCAGAAAGAGCTCAGCTTGTGCTGAAAATTGGCACAATTCTGTGGGGAAGTCCATGAACTGAGACCAAATCTGCCCTGCATGAGCTGCAGCAACCCCAGCTGCTCATGGAACTCCAGGTTCTGCCCTGCTTTTACCGAAGACAATTAACTATAATTAATAATTAACTTCAGTGCAGCAGGATTAGTCCCTAAGGAAACACCAGGATGACTTTATTTGGTTTTATTCCCCCCGTGGGAAACACTGCCAGGTGACAATGCTCAGTGAGAAATTTCTACAGAAGTGGTAGGATTTACAAACTTCTGAACTTCCAAAGGATTTATAAACCCTTTGATTTTCAGGATGAGTGCAAACCAGAGGTCTGTATTTTAAGCACCTTCTCCACAACACCTTGTGATCTCGGGGTTAGCAGATTATTGTGATTTGGGGTGAAACACATCCTGGGAGTTTGACGGAGGAATTACACTTCTCCAAAATTCAGGGCACTGCAGAACTCAGGCTGCCCACAACCATGACCTTGCCTAAGTCTGATATATTCCAGAAGAGAACCCCCCACTTAGAAGGCACTTAAAAACAAGCTCTTGTAAATCTGCCAAGTTGGAGCACGAAATGTGATTTCTTCTCCCAAATTCTATCTCACTGAGAACCCTCCTGAGTGAAACCATCTCTGTCTCTGAAGATGGAGAGGATTTAGGGTGCTACACTAGAAAATGCTTCCTTGAACAGAGGTACTGCCTGACACCTCTGGGGAGTTTGCTGGTGTGCTATGAATGTCCTGGAATTTAACATCTGTGCACTCAGAGTTTGATTTAAAATGGTCACTCGAGTCTGATTTTTAAAAAAATCTTCTAAATTTTCTTAATCGGGGGTTTGCCGCTTCATTTTTTTTTTTTCATTTGTATAAAAGGTTTTAAAGATACAAAATTCCACAAGAGATGGAACTCCACAAATTCACAAAAATCTGCGATTAAAAGATGCTGAAACAATTGCTCCTAATTCTGGAAACTTCTGAAATTCCTGAGAGGCGCTTGGTAACTGTAATAAAGAAGCTAATAAACACTTTCCACTCCTCACACGTGCTGAGTGCTTGGGAGTAAACACATTCCCAACATCACATCACGTTTGTTAGAAAGATCATTACATTGCTTTTGATTAAGTGTCTGGAATAAACTGTGGATGAATGATGGAGTTTTTTTAATGAGTTCAAAGTCCACGAAATAATTTTCTTCCCTGGGTCAATTAGAATTTCAAAGCAAAATTCCTATGGGACCAATTTATTGGGAGTGCAAAGAGGCTTTTGTTCTGCATTTCCCAGACACTCCATAGGCTGCCTGACCCTGCCTGTGTTTGGATATCTGGGATTTTGCTGACTCAGATAAGAGGCTGAATGCCTCAGCTGAGAGCTCTGGGGAGCAGCTTTCCCTTTCTGGCTTATAACACAGATTTTGGTGCTGTTACTCATCAAAAGAAAAAGAAAAATGTCCTGCACAGTGAGCACTTCCCCACGACTTGTCAAACTATCCAGGGATTTTTGCAGTCAGAGATGTTCAAAGTAGTCTGGATACAAGGAGCTCTTCCTCTTTATTTGGGATCCTTCCTGGAATACCCACACAGGTCACCAGAGTGCCTTCAGTAGTGTGATACGGGACAGCACTGGCCCAAAGCACAAAGAACATGCCCACGATTTCAGACCCCGTGTCAGCCAAATGATCCCAGTAAGGACGACTGGAAAATGTGGCCATAGACAGGATCCAAGCTGCTCCTGGGTGGCTGCTGTGACACAGCCATCAGCTCCCCAAAATTCCAGCTGAAAGTTATTTCCCAAACCTCTTAGAGAAACGTGACAACTGCTGCTGGCACCACCAACCACAGAACATCCAAACTGCTGGCCCAGGGCAAACCAAAGTTCCATCCCACCTGTCTCTGTGGACAGGGGACAGTGGGTGCAAGGTAATACTGAATATATCCAATAATTTCATAGAGGAAGTGAAGAAACAGAGTTGAGAAACATTCCCATTCCTGGAAGTGCTCAAGGACAGGCTTGATAGGGCTTGAAGCAGCCTGGAAGAGTGAAAGGTGCCCTGTCCATGGCAGGGGTGTGGAATGAGACAGGCTTTAATGTCCTTCCAACCCAGACCATTCTGGGATTCCCTGAAACACAGCAGGGAAGCTGGCAGAGGTTGACTGCTGCCCTCTTCACTCTGCCCTCACCCACACCACTCCCTGACCTCCCCTTCCTGCTGCTCCTCCTTGGACTGTCATCCAGAGAGGCAGGAAAAGCCTGGGAACTGCTGGCACTGAGCCTTTTGAGGGACCTGGGCTCCAGACTGCAGTTTCTAGACCACAGGCACGGTCTTTGATTTAACCATCTACAAGTCCAGTGCTGCTCTGGCACAGAACACATCCGATCCAAACTAACACAGCATCAGTTTGCTAAACCCACTCCTTGCCCAGGAAGATGCACTAAAAATCAGGACATCCATTCCTCAAAACTTCCCAGCATGTCACCTCCTGCAACTTCCACAATAAAACACAGCCCTAGACTCAACAGGATTATAAGACATAAGCTCATGTCTTGGTCCAAACCTCTCCTTGTGGGAGTGAATTCTCAGATTTCTGATTTTCTTGATTTTCCATTCAAGGCAGCTTTATCTTTGCCCCCACAAGAACAGATTTGCCCTTGGGGTGAAGGTTGAAGTCCATGAAGTGGAAGGGTTCTCAAGGAATTCTCTGTGAGCCAGCACAGCTGCAGAAGGGAATCCCAGAAAAACCATGGAATATCCTGAGCTGGGAGGGACCCACAGGATCATCCAGCCCAGCTCCTGGCCCTGCACAGACACCCCAACAACCCCACCCTGGGCATCCCTGGCAGCGCTGTCCAAACGCTCCTGGAGCTCTGGCAGCCACGGGGCCGTGCCCATTCCCTGGGGAGCCTGGGCAGTGCCCAGCACCCTCTGGGGGAAGACCCTTTCCCTGATAACCCAACCTAAACCCCCCTGACACAGCTCCAGCCGTTCCCTGGGTCCTGTCCCTGGTCACAAGGGTCCATCCATGTGAAATCCTCTTCTCCACATCAAGAAGAAGGGGTGGTTGTGGAAGTGCTCAGTACCCTGGTGCTGGTCCAGGCACTCAGTTAATTATTTGTTTAAATGTGAGCCCAAGAGCAGCCTAATTAGATGCAACAGGACACCCCTCCAGCTTAAGTGTTTTGCTGGACCAGCTCCCCGGTATAAAATATAAAGCCAGGGGCTCTGTGCAGAATACACAGTGATTTTGATTAAATTCTTCTGAGTGGGAAGGTGGGAGGGAGAAATGTAGCCTTTACTGAATGCCCTCCTCAGTTTACAATTTATATTCCAAGAAGCTGAGAGCTGTGGTCTTAAGGCAGGAAGGAGGAGATGAGCATCGCCCACAGCGAGCGTCCTCCCCTGCCCACCACACTGAGCTGACATGGAATCTAAAAGGGAATCAACCTTATCTTTTCAGCCAAAAGGGGAAAAATGAAAATCACTGTGCTTCCTCAAAGGAGGGACAAGACTGTGACTCAGGCTTTCCCACTGATTTTGGATGCCCCCAGAGCACACACCTGCAGAGAGCTGGTCCTTGAGCTGCTGCCTCCCAGGAGCAGCCCCTGGATCGCAGTGAGCAGGTCCAGCTGGGCAGAACCACCTCCAGATTCAAGCAAACCTCCCCTGGAGCTATGCAAAGGACAAAGGAAAGACACTGCATGTGCAACAATGGGGTTCCTGCCCAATTTTGAGGTGCTGAATTTGCCCAGCAGGCAGGATGGCAAAGGGGGATTATCCCAATCCACCAACAACCCCGAGCTCTCTCCGTCCCAGCCCTCCTCATACAAATCAACCCCATAAAACCCTCCACAGCCAGACCTGGCTGCACAGCTACGTGCCTGTAATGACCAAAATGACAATTCTTCCCTCAGCCTGCAGAGCTTCAGAGATTCCAGCTATGGTGGTGACCTGCTAATAACCCACCATCAGCACTGCTGCCAGCCCTGCCGGGACTGCCCCAAAAACATGGGCTTTGCTGAGAGCTTCAACTAACCCTGCCTCAAAAAACCCCCATATTTCCCCAAAAGTCATCGAATGGGTTGGGTTGGAAGGGACCTTGAAGACCATTTTGTTCTAACCTTGCTGTCATGGGCAGGGACACCTTCCACCAGACCAGGTTGTTCCAAGGCCTGTCAAACCTGGCCTTGAAAATCAAGCAATGGAAACTCAAAAACATCCCAAACCAGCAGCACTGGAAACTCCCAGCTTCCACAAGATGGCAACTTCCTCCTGCATGTTTCCACCAGGATTTCCATAGGGTTTTTTAGCAGCAGCTGGTTTGGAGGGGGTTTGGCTGCTGCCTGTTTGAACACACTGTGGCTGTGGGTGGTCAGAACTGAACTGGAAACCAAGCTCTCCACATCAATAATACCCTATTTCCCCAAATGTGGCTACTCTGAATTCATCTGTCTCCCAGTTCTCTGTTCACCCCAAGCCACTTTCTGCATCATTTCACCTTGTTGTGGTTTAACCCCAGCTGGCAACTCAGCCCCACAGAGCCGCTCCCTTGCTTCCCCTGGGTGGGATGTTAGAGGGAAATGGAAGGGTAAAAATGAGGAAAGTGTGTTGGGATAAAGACAGTTTAATAGGGAAAGCAAAAGCTGTGCATGCAAGCAAAGCAAAGCGAGGAATCCATTCCACACTTCCCATGGGCAGGCAGGTTTAGGATCATTACAGATTCATGGAACGGTTTGGGTTGAAAGGACCTTAAAGCTCACCCCATTCCATCCCCTGCCATAGGCAGGGACACCTCCCACTAGAGCAGGATTCTCCAAGCCCTGTCCAACCCGGCCTTAAGCACCTCCAGGGCATCTCTGGGCTCCTTCACCCCTAACAGTGACTTGGGAAGACGAACACCATCACTCCAAACATCACCTCCTTCCTTCTTCCCCCAGCTTTACATGCTGAGAATGATCCCACATGGCCTGGAATATTCCTGGGGACAGCTGGGCTCAGCTGTCCCCTTCCACCTCCTTGGGCCCCCCAGCTGCTCCACGGGTGGGGTGAGGAGCAGAGCAGACCTCACCTCTGAGCCAGCCCTGCCCAGGAGTGACTGCAACATCCCTGGAACACCTGCACTGCTTCCAGCACAGACCCAAACCGGCTCCTGGGAGGAAAATTAACACTGTGCCATCCCAAACCAGCTCCTGGGAGTCCTGCATCACCACCCCACAGCCAGGCCAGCACTCTGCTGGCACAGCGGGATCTGCAGCCAGCTCCGGGCTCAGCCACAGCCCCAGGTGACGTGGGCAGGTGTTTAACCCCTGCAGGGCCATCTATAAATGGAGCCCAGGCAGCTGTCCCCAGCCCCTGGTGATTCATGAACCGCTTGTGGCACTGCCACCCTGCGCAGGGAGGGCAGGGCCTGCCCAGGAAAGGTTTTTACAGAGGTCAGCAGTGAGCAGCAAACCCACAGCAGGGGCTGCTCAGTGCTACCTTTTTGATTTTGGCCACCTTTCTGTGCAGATTTGTGCACTTGCACACTGTCCCTTTAAATGAGTTCTAAATTCTGGGACGGAGTGGAGAAGGACAGAAAGTGTCTGTTTCCTTCAGAAAATAAAAAGGCTCCTTTTGCATGGAGCAGGAACGTGGTTCCCCTCCAAATCCACTCCTGAGCCTCCCTGCCTATGCACATACATGGACAGGGAGCTCTGAGAGGAGCTGTGTGGTCTCAGCAATGCTCCCCCTCCAAACAAGTCAGAAATATTCCTCAGGAGCAAAGACAGCAACCAGAGACGCTGAATAGACCAAGAAACTAATAAAGAAAACTTTTCCCAGATCACACAGGCTGTGACTCAGAGGCAAAGCTAAGCTTTAGGATTATCCCACTTAGAGCTTCAGAAGAAAATTCAATTAAATGACAGCCTACCCTGAGTGCCCCCTTTGCAGGGATGCAATGGGCACCCCAAGGAAGGCCCATCTGCTACGATTTGGGGAGGGAAGAAGAGCAGGAAGGAAAATGGGATGGGGAGATAGGAGATGTAGGACCCAGAGCAGATATTGGAGCAGTTGGAACAAACCAGTTGCAGGAGGCAATTTAAAGTAAGGAATTATGAGACAGACAAGGAGAGTCTAGAAAAACAAACCCAGAAATTCATTCCTTTTGAAAGAGAGGGTGAGACAGGGTTAGCAGCAAGTGGTCCCCAGCAGGGTGAGCAGCACAGCCTGAGCTACAAATCACACTTGATTTGAGCAGCCCTGGGAAGCAGGAAGCTGGAGAGTCAATGCAGTGGCACTGGCATTTCCTCAGGGATTTGCCCCCGGTGACATCTCGTGTGCTGCTGGTATGGAGCTGACAGAAACGGGGCACAAACCCAAAGGAGTGACCCACCTGCAAAGATCTCCCTGAATCACTGCCTTGGAAGTCTCCGACTGCCCAGACTGGGAGTTCTGTGCCATCCTCTTCTAATCCAGCTCCTGTTTGTCCTGGGACAGGTAATTTTGGGAACATTCCTCTGCCTCCTTCCCACAGGGCAGGCTCAGCATAGAGCACGGACCTCTCAGACCTGCTGTGCTCTGCTCTCCTCCCTTGCTGGTTTCCCTCAGGAGCTGATGGAGAAGCAGCTCGGGGTGGAGGAGCAGCACAAGGCAGCCAGGTTGTTGTATTTTGGCTGCAGTGTCCTTGCTCCACACTCCAGAACTGCCCGTGTGGGACCCACAGGGTCAGGGTCACCAGGTGCCCCACTCCCACCTGGAAAGCTGTGTGTCCCTGGGGAGATTGGCCCTGAACACCACCATGCCAGACAGACGAAAATACCGAAGTTTAAGTTGCTGACATGAAAAACACGTTGGCATCTGGAGGGAGGCTCCTTGTTACACAAATACATTAAATAGTCTATAAAATTAACAAATAAAGTAACAAAACCAACAGGCTGCTCGAGCATCCAAGCCAAAATCCTTGGTGGTCATTAACTGCTGCCTGCTAAATGGCCAGTCTTTATTAACCAACAACTGCAGGAGCAAACTCCAGTGACAGCAGAGCTCAAGAGCTAAAATAAATCGTAGAGACTTTCCAGCCAACGCAGTGGAAACACCAGGGTTTGCAGCAATCTGGGAGGCCTGGGGAGAGCAGCAGGAAGGACATTCAGAAATTGGCTGGGCAAGCTGTAACTACACTGAACAGATCACCTCAGGTTAGCAAAGCTGGAGTCAATACCCAAGCCTTCAGATTTAGACTTTCAATCAAGTGCTTAATTAACGGAGCCCAGAAAAGCAGGGTTCTGCAATTTAATGAGACACTCAATGCAGAGCTAAGTGCTTCAGATATCCAAGCTTTCAAAAAACATGAGAGAGCGATAAAAGAAAGTGAAGACTATGCAAATATAACCCCTCTTTGGGTCGACTGCAAGGTCTGCTGCAAAGAAATGAGGATGCACCATTGCTGGAATGGCTCTGAGACAGTGACAGGAATATTGATTAAGGGGCTTGATCCTCCATGGCTTCAGCTTCTCTGATTTCAAGAGGCTATCCCAGATTTCCATCTGCTAGAGGGAGAGCTGCCTCCTGCAGTTCACTTTTCCAGGTTCTTCACCTGCATGGACCAAGCTGGGAGAGCCAGGAAGTGGCCAACAGCTGTACTGGGAATCCCAGCAAAGCTTCACAAAACTGAGCCCCTTTAGGAGTCTCTCTTTCTCCTCTGCATGTTCTGATAGGAGGAACAGAAAGCAGAATGCCCAAGCAGAGCTGGAGGTGCCCTCAGCAAAGGGAGTCATGTCAGGAAGGCACCAGGAGCAAGGCTTGGAGAAATGAGCTTCAGACCCACATGAACCCTGCCTTTGGCCTGATCCTGAGCTGGCCTTGCCAAAAAGGGTTAATGGGATCCATCTGCAGAGTCTGGGGAAGCACCAGGTCAGACACCCTGCTGAGAACTGCTCTGTGCAGTGTCACACTCTGCTCTGAAGGCTGCTGGGTGTGACTGTGTGGTTAATCCCAGAAGGAGTCCCAGAATGGTTTTGGTTGGAAGAACCTTAGAGCTCATCCAGTGCCACCCCTGCCACGGGCAGGGACACCTTCCACTATCCCAGGCTGCTCCAAGCCCTGTCCAGCCTGGCCTTGGACACTTCCAGGGATCCAGGGGCAGCCACAGCTTCTCTGTGCCAGGGCCTCCCCACCCTCACAGGGAAGGATTTCCTCCCAACATCCCACCTAACCCTGCCCTCTGGCAGTGGGAAGCCATTCCCCGTGTTCTGTCCCTCCATCTCTTATCCAAACTCACTCTCCTGGAGCCCCTTTAGGCCCTGGAAGGGGCTCTGAGGTCTCCCTGGAGCCTTCTCTTCTCCAGGTGCACAGCCCCAGCTCTCCCAGCCTGGCTCCAGAGCAGAGATCCTAAATCCCAGGCTTTGGGATTGACAAGCATCCACAGGGGGCTGTGTGGAGGGTGAGGTCCACGGCATGGGTCAGTCTCTAAACTCAGGGCTTGAGGGTTGGCAGGGCTTTTGCACTTCCAATCTGAAAACTGAGACACTCAATTCAAGATCGAAATTCTAGAGATTAAAAAAAAAAATCAGAGAATACAGCATGTGGCCCCAAAGGTGATTCGGGGCTGGGAGACAATGCTTGACAAAGAGAAAATTAAAGACTTTGTTCTGTTTAGCTTATCAAAAGGGATATGGGAAGGTGATGTGATTACTGTGTGTTAGAACCTTCATCTGCAGACAATACCGGGTACCAAAGGGCTCTTTAATCAAAAGGGTAAAGACACAACAGGAATAATGGCTGCAAGCTGAAGCCCGACCAATTCAAATGAGATAAAGGGCACAAATTATAGCAGGGAGATGATTAACCACTGGCACAAGTGACAAGGGGGGCAGGGGAGTCTGACTGTTGACATCTTAACTGCATTTCTGTCTGAAATAGACACTTTAATCACACTCAGGTTGCCAGGCTCGGTGCTGGCTTGGACTGGGAGTGAGCACCACGGTGGAATGACAGTGATGGGCTGATCCCAACAACTCCCAGAGCCTCCGGGCTTCTTCTTAAGGAAATCCATCCCCACGGATCCCTCCTGCTGGTCAGAGGCAGCAGGTTAACACTGCCCCCGTGGGAGATGCCAGCCTGCTGTGGGATGCTCCTGGGGAGCACAGATTTGGGAATCCATGCCCAGCCCAACCCCTCTGCCACTGAGCTCTGCCACACACTTGGCAGAAGCAGCTGAGACCCTGCCTGTGTCAAACGGCAGCACCAGGTGAAATGTTCCATTAGCTCCCTTAAATCACAGCTCTGCTTTCCTTACACTACTCTCAACACCAGCTCCAGCCCCCAGCTCCGTTATTTCCCGCATTTCACACCCGTAGAATGTATCCTGGCAATTCCCCCTGGTTCTGGTTTTTAAGCACAGCGAACAATTACACTTGACTGCACTCGTAAGGCAGCGCTAATGAGGCTCATCCACACATTTACTGACAGCAGCTGCTGCCCAAACCACGGGATTGATCTGGGAGCTGCAGGGGTGAGACCCTCCCGCCGCAATCCAGGCTCCTCCCTGGATGCGCTGGCTGCGGGGTGTGAGCCCTGCCCCTGCTCCTCTAAAATGGGATGGGCTGCATTCGGCTCCTCGGGACATCCTGCCACATCAGGCTCCTCGGGACATCCTGCCCTGCCACAGAGGCACGAAAACTTCTCTTGGGGGTCCAGGGAACACTCCAGCTCAGCCACCTCAGAGATCAAGCAATTACTGCTAATTAGGACGTGAAAACAGAGAGTGGTTGAGGAGCAAGGCTTTTGGGACAGGGACTGGCACTGAGGATGGAGGGGACAGGGGGAACCATCCCTGTCAGGGAACCAAGGGAAATGCTGTCAGCATATTAAGGAGGACATGTAGTAAGCTGTGACCTGCCCAGGTGCTGAGCCCTGGCTGTGTTTCATCCCAGGAAAGGCTGGATATGGCCTTCAAGGACCCAAGTTTATTCCAAGTTTATTCCCCGTGTGCCAATCTGTCATCCTTATCTCCAGCAGCCCACGCTGGTCTGGCAGGGCTTGGAAGCAAATGTTGCCCTTGAGGAAGCAGCACGTGCTGGGACAAGAGATCCAGCCAAATGAGATGAAGGAGACTTCCCTGGAATGGAATTCTCAGGTCTCTGGGAGAGGGACACAGCAGGGAGTGGGGCTTTGCTGAGGAATCCTCTCCCTTCTAACAGAAAATTACCCCCTGACAGTGCTGGACAGCAGCTGGAAAGGGAGGGGAAAGGGTTTGCCATGAAATACGTGCAATGAAATCACAAAGCTGACAGAAAAATGTAACAACTGTGGCTCCCTTTTCCTAGATTACAACTCAAAGTTACAATTTACTGTTTCTCAGTAAAGGTTACAGCCTTCATTTTTCTTACTAAAAGCATGACAACTCCACAATAAAAAAACTTTCTATGACATTTCCCCATCCCTGTAAGTGTCCAAGGCCAGGCTGGACAGGGCTTGGAGCACCCTGGGATAGTGGAAGGTGTCCCTGCCTATGGCAGGGGGGGGAATGGGATGAGCTTTAAGGTCCCTTCCAACCAAAATATTCCATGATTATATGATCCTTGAGGTCTCTATCAACCCAAACCACTCTGTGATTCTGTGATTCTACGTCAATTTGCACCGGAAAAGTAATTTTTAACCTAAAAAACTTGAATTAAAACTCACCCTTTTCATTTTTCTTCTGTAGAACGAAATCCCCAATGTCATCGCTATGGAGAGCTATGAAATCTACAAAAGGTGGCCTTCCCATCAAATCCTGTGATCATGGCATTATTGATGCATCCCCACTCCACAGGACTTCCCTGCAAAGAGCCTGAAAAACGCTGATTATTGGGAGCATTGGTCAGCAAACTGCCAAGTGTTGGACTATTTGCTGTGCTGCTCCCCGTGATAAATAAATAAAACTGCTTCTTTGCCCTTTATAGCATTGATTAGATCTGGGTAAAACAAATAGAAAAGAAAAAAAAATTACAGGAGGGATTTACAGTTGCTCCTCAACTCAATCTCAGCCCGGGGGGGAGGAATTCCTGTAGATTGTGTTGTTTCCAAGGTGCTGCAGTGGGATGGTGAGGATTTAACCCTGCCCAGCTGTGGGAGGATACCAAACTGGAGTGGGTGGCACAGCCCTGGCGGAGGGTGGGCTGCAGGGTCAGGGGGGCAGAGTTTCTGAGCTGCTCTGCCCCCCAGCAGCCAGACAGAGGCAGGAATAGCCTGAAGGAGCAGGAAAATGGGGAGTCCAAAGAGGGAAATGGGTCCACAAACTGCAAAACCTTTTCCAGTAAGGAAAAGCACTGCAAGAGCAGCATCCGGGCGCAGACCAGGAGCAACCTCTCCTTCCATCACCTCTTTGCAGAGTGCCTGGTGGCCTCTCCCACACTGGACATGGCACAGGAGCACAGGGAGGGCTGGAACTTGGACCTTTGCTACAGGGTGAGCAATCTATAGGGTGCCCAGAGAAGCTGTGGCTGCCCTGGATCCCTGGCAGTGTCCAAGGCCAGGTTGGATAAGGCTTGGAGCAACTTGGGACAGTGGAAGGGGTCGCTGCCCATGGCAGGGGGTGGAACAGGATGATCCTTAAGGTCCCTTCCAACCCAAACCATTCCAGATTCTATAATTTTGCCCTGCTCCAACACCACCATCCCTTGTGCAGTTCCAAGCCCTTAAAAGCGCAGCAGGCTCAGAGCCCAGGGGGCCAGCTCAGAGCCCAGGGGTCCAGCTCAGAGCCCAGGGGCCAGCTCAGAGCCCAGGGGGACTGCAAAGCTTGGGCTGGGGTGGGTCTACCCTGCTGGTGCTGCAAGACCTACACCAGGTGAGCACAAGGGTGTCCAAGCCAGCATCAGCTTCAGTGCCACCAGGACAGGAGATGGTGATGAGGTGGGGACAGGGATGGCAGACACCTGATCTGCCATCACATTTACCAGATCTCAGGGATGCTTAAAGGTGGGATGCAGGGCAGGCAGGAGATGCAGGCAGGAGCTGCCAGACTCACAGGGCACACAGGAGGCTCTCAGTGAGGAGACAAGAGGAGGAACAGCCTGCAGAGGGGACAGCAGCCACGAGATCCAGGTCTCTGTCCCTGCACACCTTTCCCTGGGCTCTCCCTGCCTGCTTCCCCACATCCCCTCAGCTCAGTGCCATCCATGCCTTGCCCTGCTCTGCCATCCATCCCCACAGCACCCCCCTTCTCCCCCTCGACGATGGAAAATGATGGCACCAGACAGCCCCGATCTCCTTCTCCACAAAGAAATCTTGTGCCAAATCCTGTCGTTCATCCAGTGAGGGAGGGTAGAGCCCTTCTCAGCCCAAATGGTGATCTTTAATCTTCAGAGGCTTCTACCACCTGCAGTACAGGCTTCACTTCTAATTAGTGGTGTTAACAAATCTGCCTGCAATAGCAAGCTCCCAGTGCTGTTTTTCCAAGGGCTTTGTGGGAATGACACCAGCATCACATTCCCTCCCAGCCCCGTCCAACCTGGCCTTGGACACTGCCAGGGATCCAGGGGCAGCCACAGCTTCTCTGTGCCAGGGCCTCCCCACCCTCACATGGAAGGATTCTCTCCCAACATTCCATCTAAATCTACCCTCTGTCAGCTAAAAGCCATTAGAAGAATCCCAAATTTGTTTTTGTTTGCAGCCAGAAACTTCCTCTCACCCAGGGGTCTCGCCCCACATTCCAGAAGGGAATGTGAAATAGGATCAAGCCACCTTAGCCAGGAGACCCTCTGCTTTTTCTTTTTGAGCCCCCAAACCTTCTCTTCCTGTCTGTCCATCCCACCTGAGCCAGCACCTCTCTCCCTGCCAAGAGCAATCCCTCGGACAGAGCTCCTTGTTACTCTGAATTTTATGGAATATAGATCTGTTTCCTCCCCAGCTCTGAGCTTTGCTGACTCAGAGGAAATGGATCTTTAACGATCCCCTAGGTAGCTGTATTTTTCTTACCTAAGTGCTCACAAATTGCATCCTACGACCAATTAAACAGACAGTCTCTCATTTTTTCACAACAAACATAATTCGTAATTCCAAAATGTCGATTAGAAGTCCTTCCTTCCTTTTTATATTCCACAGCATATGCAACTCAGCTCAGTAATTTTGGACTCAATAATTAAAAAAAGGGGCAATTAGGGTATTAATTGGGAATCACCAAGTTAATTCATAGAATATATTCCATATTTGTCCACTGCCTGCTCTGCCCAGATTGCTCTCACCACACAGAACGCTGCTCCATCATCACAGCAGGGGTTTTTAGAGCAGCCCATCCCTCCTTCCCAGCCATTCATCTCAGCTGGGCGCCTGGCTGGAAACACCAGACAAGTGATGGATGTGGTACAGGGCAAGGGAATGATGGATCTTGGACAGATGAGCAGGATTTACCTTGAACTAAGCTGTGTCTGCTGTTTGGAACCAGGTGGGGAAAACCAGCCTGGTCACTGTGGAGAATTACAGTAAGAAAAGGGGAAAAGGATTTTCTGCAAATGTTACTGTCCACTGTAACCACAAGAGTTTCATTTTATATATGATGCATTTTGTTTCCTGCCTACCATTCTGATTATTACTAGAACTAGAAAATAGAAGTGGCCCAACAGAAAGCAGGTTTTTGGTATTAAAATGCCGGTGGTGTAGTTACCAGCCCAAATCACACTTCAGACATCCATGCATCCCTTTCACAGCCCTGGGAAAGGGTCTGGATATGGGATCCTTGAGCCAGGCAGGGTCCCCAAACTCTGGGGAGGCTCAAGACCCCACATGAACCACGGGGCCATGACTGTATCTCACACCATGGAAGGGAGAGGATGAGCATGGAACAAGAATATGGGAGAAGGTGGAGGAACAAGGAGCGAGCACCTCTGTTGGGTGGGGTGTCACTTCCTGAGTGTCCCCAGTCCTGCAGACACAACCCAAAACAGCTCCATCAGCCCTGGCCCTCCTCCTGCCTCCTTCCTTGCAGCCTGACATTTTTGGAAATGGGATGCCGTCCTCTCTTTTCCTTTCACAGCAATATCCAGATCCACGGGAGGTGTTCTGGATGTGCCAGACTTTGCAGGTTTGGACGGAGCCAGCGAGGCAGGGCACACACACGAGCCCAGGCACAAAGGCACTCTGCTTCCCCAAGCTCCCCCTTGGAGGGATCTTCCCACTATCAGGAGGGATATTTCTGATATCAGAGTGCTAATACAGCCTGGCTTCAGATGGATTGGCAGCTCACCACCTGCAGTATTAAGACTTCCATCAGCTGTCTCGCCACACAAAGAGCAGCATCTCTACCAAATCCTAATACCTGGTGATCCTGCAAGTTTGGGATTAATACCAAGGATAAGGAGGAAATACAAGTCAGCTGAATGCAGGGGGATGTTATCCCAGTTTGGGAACAGCTCCTCGGCACCAGCACAGCAGCCCTGGCACGGGAGTGCACACAGAGGATTCAGAAGATGAAGGCAAAGAAGGACAAACATCCTGAGGGACTGCAGGACTATTGCAGGTGCTCTGGAAATTGTTCTGCAAGTGAAATGAGGTGAGGCAGAGCACGGGCAGTGAGGGACAGAGGAAGTTCAGTCGTGAGAAGGACTCACTGAGCCCATCAGAAGTGGTCTGAGGTGCAGTAGTGACCTACTTCTGTAGCAAGAGGCAATGGCAGCTCATGATCACCTCAAGGCAGGGGATTCTCCTCCTCTGCTCTGCCCAGGTGAGACCTCACCTGCAGAGCTGCCTCCAGCCCCCAGGGGCCCCCAGGGCATGAAGGAAATGGAACTGACAGAACAAGTGGCAAGGAGGCCATGGAGATGCTCCAAGAGGCTGGAGCCTCTCTGCTCTGGGACAGGCCGGGAATGCTGGGAGTGCTCACCTGGAGAGGAGAGAGACCTTAGAGAGACCAGAGATCTCTTCAGAGAGACCTTAGAGCCCCTTCCAGTGCCCTAAAAGGGCTCCAGGAGATCTGGAGAGGGACTTGAGACAAGGGCCTGGAGTGACAGGACAAGGGGGAATGGCTTCCCACTGCCAGAGGGCAGGGATAGATGGGATATTGGGAAGGAATTGTTCCCTGGGAGGGGGGGGAGGCCCTGGCACAGGGTGCCCAGAGAAGCTGTGGCTGCCCCTGGATCCCTGGTAGTGTCCAAGGCCAGGATGGATGGGGCTTGGAGCAGCCTGGGATAGGGGAAGGTGTCCCTGCCCATGGCAGGGGGGGCACTGGATGAGCTTTAGGGTCCCTTCCAAAGCCATTCATGATTCCATGATTCCATGATCACAGACCTCATGCACCCTTGGAGCTGCTGCAGTCCCAGCAGAGGCTTTCAGGGTGGAGGGACTTTGAGATCAGCCCTCAGGAGACTCCCTGCTCTCCCCCAGCTCTGGAGGGGGCTCCCAGGAAGGGCCAGAGGCAGAAGCTCCATCTCCACTTCCCATCCTGCCTTCAGGAATGGTTTCCAGTGCAGACACCACAACACCAGACACTTCTCCTTACATTTGAGGAGTTGCACTGGTGCCAAAGCAGGGCTGTCCAGGGATGCTTCACCAGTGTGCACGAAGGGCTGAGACCATCTGGATCCCTGTGGCCAGAGCTGATCATCCCTCCCTGGATGGGAGTTTAGAAGGCAGGATGGGAAGGGCAGCAGCGAGCAGCTGGCAGAGCCCCTCCTGGGGCTGGATTTTCTGTCGAGATTCCATTGATGTTGATAAGAGATGGTGAAGGATTTTCCTGCCACATGTGGCTCTAGGATGGAGCTCTCGATCTATGGATCACAGCTCACCAGGGAAACAGCTCTGAGGAAAAATGCTCAGGAGGAAGAAATGGCACTGCTGTAGAGAAAAGCTCAAGGAACCATTTTCTGGGGTCATTCCTCTTAGAAAAACTGCCCTGTAGAGTGACAGAACAGCTCTTAACTGAGCACCAGGGACCCTGCAGCTGGCTCTGAGCAGGACAACCTCGATGGATTCATCCTTCAGGCTCATGGAACTACGGAATCATTAAGGTTGGAGAAGCCCTTTAAGATCCCTGAGTCCAACCATTAACCCAGCACTGTCAAGGCCACCCCTAACCCACGTCCCCATGGGCATTTTTTGAACACCTCCAGGGATGGGGACTCCACCATTGCCCTGTTCCAATGCCTGACCACCCTTCTAGGGAAGGAATTTTCCCAATATCCAATAAACCTTCTCTGGTACAACTTGAGGTCATTTCCTCTCCTCCTGTCCCTGTTCCCTGGGAGCAGAGCCCGACCCCCCCCCCGGCTGCCCCCTCCTGTCAGGGAGTTGTGCAGAGCCACAAGGTCCCCCCTGAGCCTCCTTTTCTCCAGGCTGAGCCCCTTTCCCAGCTCGCTCAGCCGCTCCTGGGGCTCCAGCTCCTTCCCCAGCTCTGTTCCCTTCCCTGGGCATGCTTCCCACCCTGAGTGTGCCCATGAGCTGTACCTGTACCTACGGAGTCCTAGAGCCAAAATTCAGCCAAATTTTACACTGCTCATCAACTTTCCATGCTGCTACACCATGTCCAGCCCTTAATTCCTCCCTGCATCACACAGGGCACTGCAGGCACCACCCAGGCACCAGGGCCCTACAAGAAGAAGGTTTTTCCCCAGATCTCCTCACAGATGGGTCTCAGCAGACTTTGCACAGCCAGGAAAGGCAAGTGCAGCTTCCTCCACCCCCTCCCAGTGCATCACTTCTGCCAGCCCATCAAACCTTGACCCTCCAGCACTATAAACTCCAGCATTTATATTCTGCTTGTGAGCATGAGAAAGTTCAGTGAAAGACTTGGCTGGGTCCATATCAAAAACTTCCCATCCCTTACACATTTTCCCCTCAAATTACAAAATAATATCACCTGATTTCACAGTTCTGCAGATTTCATGTGCCACAAAGCAGCATCTATGTGTGTTCCAAATTTCTGCCTGGCTTTGGCTTGGAGCATCCCTTACCTGCCCATTTTTATTTACAAGTACAAAAGCAAAGCTCCAGCGCAGCTTTCCACCCCCTGCAAATAGAGATATTGGTGTTTATTTATAGCTCCTTGTTTCCAGAGAGCCCATGGAGAGGGGAAGAGATGTCATTCCCAGGGGAAGGCAGATGGATTGAATCAATCACCACACGGAGGGGCCTGGGGTGTTTCACAAAAGAACCACAATTCACAATGGAAGATAAATTATCCAAACAGATCCAAACACATCCTTGTCTGTCAGTTACTGTCTCCAAACAATCTTCACAAAAAATAGAGCAGGATCCCCTTTTGGAGGTCTAGCAGTAAAGCACAGCTTTCCTCTCCAGTTTTGGAGTTTGCTCAAGTTGCAGTCTCCCTTTGAATCTCAAACTGTGTCACTGACTGACCCCCCCCAAATGGTCTCCAGCTTCTTTAAAAGCTTCCTTTGACAGCTGGGAAACAAATCCTCCCAAAGTGCTGCAAGGGGTCTTAAAGCCCATCCAGTGCCACCCCTGCCATGGTAGGGACACCTTCTACTGTCCCAGGCTGCTCCAAGCCCTGTCCAGCCTGGCCTTGGACACTTGCAGGGATCCAGGGGCAGCCACAGCTTCTCTGGGCACCCTGTGCCAGGGCCTCACCCCCCTCACAGGGGAGGATTTCTTCCTAATATCCCACCTATCCCTGACCTCCTTAAGCTTAAAGCCTTTCCCCCTTTTCCTATCACTCCACACCTGTGTAAAAAGCAGGGTAAGGTAAGGGTGGGTGGGATGGGGGGCTGTTCCTCCATGACAAAAGGATATTTCTGTATCTGGAGATAGAGGGAGAAGGGAGACGCTCTCCTTTGCTCGTGCATTGATAAAAATTGTCAAAGATGGACAAGGAGAGCTTCTTAATTTGGAAAAAGGGTCAGCACCTCACAGACACCTACAGATTTCCCTGACAGCATCAGGGAGCTGACCTACCTTCAGGAGTTATAGGGTGATCCTAGCTGCAGTGCCAAACTCAGCTGAAGATGGGAGAATGGGAAATAGGGAGATCGAGGAAGAGAAATTAATAAAAGAGAGATAATAGAATGAAATCAATGGAATGAACAAGTTCCCAGGTTTCCTGCACATCTGTGTGAGTGCAGAAGCCAGCTCCTCCCGGCCATGGGCAATTTCAATCCTACAGTTCCCACATTTTATTCCCTAACCAAATCTAACCATGCCAGTACCCCAGTGTGGAACTACGGGTATTTATAAGCAGCCACCAATTAAACCAGCAAAGTTCCCTTGGTTCCTCTGAGCCTGCCTGAGATCTTCAAAACTTTACACGACCCATGCAGTGCCCTTTGTATTCCCTCGTTTTCCATATGGTGATAATATCCCAGGGCTTTTACACTCAAGGGATTGCCAATTTGATGCCCTGGGAGTCAGGAGGTAGAATGACAGAATCATGGAATATCCTGAGTGGGAAGGGATCCATAGGGATCATCCAGCCCAGCTCCTGGCCCTGCACAGACACCCCAACAACCCCACCCTGGGCATCCCCGGCAGCGCTGTCCAAACGCTCCTGGAGCTCTGGCAGCCTCGGGGCCGTGCCCATTCCCTGGGGAGCCTGGGCAGTGCCCTGTGGGAGAAGAACCTTTTCCCAGTATCCAAAGGACATGACATATCCAACCATTTCCATTGCCAAAGCCAGTTTCAACCCCACCCTTTACACACGCTGGTCTTCCATCAGACAGAAACAGCTCAGTGACACAATATCCCATGAAAATGGAAATCCCATATACAAGCACAGCTCTAACCAAAGCCTTTTTTAGCAGGAACAGGGAACAATGTAGATAACCACTATTTTGAGCCTCAGCCTGCTGTGTTTTGTGCCTGTTCTGCAGGAGAGCAGGTAACAGTTCATGATCTTGCCTTGCTGTGTGTTTTTAACAAACATATGGTTCCCATCCTCCGACCCCTTTCCCACTTTTGGGCTCAGCTTGCAAATCACGTGGCCACAGATGACAAAATATCCTGAGTCTCTGCAGTAATGTGCTTCCCAAAGCCATTGTGGTAACGGCAGGGATTGGTCTGTAAGTGAATGGACCATTCATGGTGGTCAATAAAAGCCCTCAATTCCTCACAGCCATGAAGCAAATCTGGGGGTTCCCTCTTTGTCTGAGCTCTGGGGAACTAGGCTGTGGCAGCCACAGGGCAGCTAAAAGACAGAAGAAAAGTAATTTCTTCCCTCTTTCCTTCCGCAGTTTCCTCCCCGTTGAAATGCAGAGCAGGAGGAAGCTCCAGAGAACAGGAGAGCTGGGCTGGAGCAGCCAGGCCTCTCCAGGGCAGGTTCAGCTGCACATCCTCATCTCCAGGATAACGGCAGGAACAAAGCTGCTGGGAGCACAGACTTTGCTCCTTGTTCAGAGCTGGAAACAAGCAAAGTCTGAGCCATCCCTGTCCCTGGAACACCGCCCTGCCTGCAGGAAACTCAGCAGAGAAGCTACCCCAGGTCATGGCCATCAAGCCCTTCCACCTGGGAAAGGACCTTTTCCTTAGCACAGCAATGGGATGTGAATTACCGAGAGCTAATTTTGAGACATTTGGGGTGGAAGCCAAGCCCAAGGAAGTGGGGGGATCCAACAAGCAGCAATCCCAGCTCTGTTGGGCCAGGAATTACAATGCAGTAAGGTCACTCATGGGGGGGAAAACTCATCCAAGCAATTCTGAGTGGGAGGGAAGGGTGGGAGATGATGCTGGCAAGCACAGGGTGAAATCAAACTGGAGAAATCAATAATGGGAGAGGACAGAGGGGGGGCACAGGACACAGGAGGAGATAAATTAAAGGCTTGCCCAGGTGTTGTGATGGCTAGTGAGCAATAAATTAATTCGAAAAGGGCAACGGGGACGAGCAAGGCACTGTAAAAAATTAATTAAAAGGAAGGGAGGCATAACCAAGGCATAAAACATGGGTGCTCCTGGAAAGATTAGAGGAGCCAGGCAATGAAGAGGCTTTGGGAAGTGTAATAGGAGCCAAGGCAGAGGCTGGAAAGGCTGTGACCGCATGGGAGGGTCAGGTAAACAACATAGATGCATTTCCAGACTCTGAGAAGCAGCAAAGCATTGGAGAAGAAAAGAAGTCTCCTGCAGAAGGAGGTGCTGGCACAGCAAACTTCACTCCTTGGCTTTTGAAGCCAAAATGCAGCAGGGTTTTGAGTTCCCCATCTGCCTGCTGCTGTCCCCTTCCCCTGCCCCTCTGCCCCACGGGAGGGACATGGTGCTGCTGCAGGGTGGGACATTTCCCCTGGCTGTGTTCCACATGTGTCTGCCAGGCACAGACACAGGGAAGGGCTGAGCAGGGCAGACTGGAGCTGGCTGCCCCCAGGACTCCCCTCTGGCTCTCCCAAATGCAACCATCCCTGCAGGCACCCCCCAGCTCCTGTGCAGAATTCACCAGCCCTGGCTGCTGCAGCCCAGTTTGGCCCATCCATGGGGTGGATGCATCCCGTTGCCTTCTGCAGCCTGGTGGGACAGGCAGGATTTGGGTGAGGCCACAAGACAAGCACAGTCTCACATCCACATCCCCACTGGGTCCAGTGGCCACCAGGGCTTGAATGGTGTGAGTGCACAGGGGGACACCCTGCTTCCCTCTAGGCTTGTCCTGGGCTGAGCCCTTGGACACTGGGGCTGTTCCACTTTGAACACAGCAGTGCCACACACCGGGAGAGCCAGAGCTGGACAAAGGCTGGGTGGAGAGAGAACAGCTCAGGCACCTCACTCCAGCATGGAGGGAGCAGAACTTGCCTGAAGTCCCATTTGTGTACTGGGCCCATCACCCAAGAGCTGCATGGGGTCAGCCCAAAGCCCTGGAGCCCATTCCCTGAATCACCTGGGATAGTGGAAGGTGTCCCTGCCCGTGGCAGGGGTGGGATGAGAGGAGCTTTAAGCTCCCTTCCAACCCACACCATTCTGGGATTCTGTGAAATGATTACAGGAATATTTTCAGGCCCTTCAAGCCACAGGGGAAAAGAAAGAATCGGCCAAGTCTGGCTCACACCTGCCTTTAAAGCGGCTTTCTTTGAAATGAACAGGCTGCCTCAGAGCTAAGAAGATTATAAGCAGAGACACCTCTGCCAGAGGAGGGAAGAAGGAATAATAAAGGCATTCAAAGCTATGACAAGCAAATGGGAAAATAAAAAAAGAATGCAGCAGACTTTTTGGATCTAGCAGGAAGGGTACAAGGAAGATCAAGGCAGAGACAGTGACAGGCAAAGCTGGACAAGGAACAGATTCAGAACATCTCTGTGGGGCTGAGCCACCCAGCCCAGAGAAGCACAAGGACTTTGCTGAGCCCCACTGGACACTGAGCAGGCAGGGAAGGCTTGGAGGGAAAGTAGGGCAAGAAGTGATGGATAATTAACAACAGCAGAGAAAGCTCAGTGGCCCACAAACCTCTCCCTGCCCTGACAAACTCCTCCTTGGCTTCGGACCAGAACTGTGGGAAGCCAAGGGATGGTTCATTGCACCCCACTCCTGACAGGAAGCAGGTACAGGCTCAGGGAAGCTGGGATGTAAAGGGAGGGGAAAAGGGGGAATTTCTGCTGGCTCTCCACAACTGTGGGTTCTGCTCCCAGGGAAGAAGGGACAGGACAAGAGGAGACAGCCTCAAGTTGTGCCAGGGGGGATTCAGATTGGATATTGGGGGAAATGTCTTCATTAAAAGGGTGGTCAGGCATTGGAAGAGGCTGCCCAGGGCAGTGGTGGAGTCACCATCCGTGGAAGTATCCAAAAAACATGTGGATGTGGCACTTGGGGACATGGTTAGTGATGAGCTTGGCAGTGCTGGGTTAAGGGTTGGACTTGATGATCTTGGAGGTCGTTTCCCACTGTAATGATTCCAAGATTCTCTGAGGAGAAAGGAAGCTGAACAGGGTGTGGGTGTCCTGGCTCCACACAGCACAGCAAACCCAGGCTTTTAGGGAAAGATGTGGGGGAATGAAACAAGGTTCGATTACAAGGCTTTTCCCCAGTACAGCAGGAAAAACAGGCAAGAGACCAAGGCTGCCACGGTCCCTTTGTGTCTCTCTCCTGGGAAGGGATAGGAACAGCCCATGATCAAGTGTTTGTCACAAAGAATCATGGAATATCCTGAGTGGGAAGGGACCCACAGGATCATCCAGTCCAACCTCTGGCCCTGCACAGACACCCCAACAATCCCACCCTGGGCATCCCTGGCAGTGGTGTCCAAATGCTCCTGGAGCTCTGGCAGCCTCGGGGCCGTGCCCATTCCCTGGGGAATCTCCACAGAGTTCACCTACCAGAGGAAAGTTGGGGACCCACATCAGTCCTCCAAGCTTGCCCAGCACATCCCAAGGCCGGCCTCACTGATCCACTGACCCTGTTTCTCCAATGGAACCTCCACCCTCAGGAAGAAACTAAAAAAAAAGGATTTTAGCAGAAAAAACCCCAACACCCTACCTCACACAGCTCATCACAAACACAGGGCGTGTGGCATCCTCTCCCATCCTCTGGATGGCACATCCCAACCTCTCCAGGCAGCACAAGGTCTCTGACGTTTCACCACATCTTCTGTCACAGCACTGCCTGTGAAAGGTCAGTGCCTCACAGAAGCAGCACATCTGATGATGAAATGGCAAAATAAGCAACTTTTTGGCTCATTTCCTGAAATCTCCAGGCCGAGCTGGAAGCAAATCTCAGGCCTGGATTTGTACAGATGAAGGACTGTGGCCACCTCACTGTTTATCTTTTCTGCATTTCTTGTTAACCCTTATTTGTCTCCTTAAAAAAACCCCTAAAATCCATGCTCACATGTCATGTTTGATGCATCTGCCAAGGCCAGAGCCATCATATCCCATCCAGCACACGTCAATGCAGCCTTGTAAGGGGAAGCTGAGAAAAGATGTGCAGGGAGATCTATTTTTGTACCTT
Organism: Falcunculus frontatus; assembly: GCA_013398115.1. NCBI lineage: Eukaryota > Metazoa > Chordata > Aves > Passeriformes > Falcunculus > Falcunculus frontatus. The sequence goes on along the minus strand of VZRV01000964.1, from coordinate 114,465 downwards.
CATTTTAAGGCACCCCTTTGACTCCCTCCTTTCTGACTCACATTCCAGCTCCAGAACTTAGGGATGCAGCCAGAAAGCTGCACCCAGACAGGAGAGGACATTCTGCCAACGTTTTCACCCAAAGTTTGAGCACAGCCACAGCAGAAGAAGGGACTCGTGCCATCATCTGTCTGGTGTTTGCACAAGCAGTTATTTGGGAAAAGATTTTACATTTTCCATTCACACACTACTTTAATCGGAATTAACCTCCAAGTCTTGAGAATCTCTGAGAAACAAATGATTGCAAAAAGGTAATCCAGGAATGAAAAAAGAAAAACAAAAATCCCCCAGTCACATAATTTAAATCGACATAATATTTCAATAAGATCAAGATTTGCAGAAAACTGAGTGTTCATTATGAATCGCTTGCTCAGCTCTTCAGAGAATCAAACATTTGGGTTGATCACAGAAAACCAGCTCAGCTCTAGAGATGAATCATTGGCTTAGGAAGGTGTTACTTTAACCCACGGCTTTCTTTGAGCATAGTTTTGCTTGAATGCACAGATTTACAACTCCACATGTGCTCGAGTTCCTGTGGTGTCTCCAGGTTTTCCATCCCAGAGCAGGTGTGGTGCAATGCACTGGATCATGTTTGCTGTGGGAGCTCACGTTTGAGGAATCAAACATGATTCTGCAAATTTTCTGTTCAGCCTTACAGCCCTTAAATAATACCCAATACTCTGCTCTCCCCAGATTCCAGGAGACTGCTGAGCCACACAACCTTCTACTCACCATCAAGGTCCTGAGCAGGAGGGTCCTGTCCTGCATCCATCACTTGGCATCTCTCCTATTGCCTTGGCAGAGGAGAGCTTCGGGCAGTTCATTTGCTTATTTCAAAGCCCCGGTAAGCACAGGGCCAGAGCCACGAGGGTGTTTATAAAGGGTTAATAAGCAGCTCCTCTTCCCTCACTCACTCAGTGTCCCTCTCCCAAGGCTTCAGCACCAAAAATGGCAGCTCAGTGTGTCAGGACTTGGCTCTTACTGATCCTGATCCTTGCTGGGACTGCCTGGGTCCCCACTCCCAGCCAGCCCAGCTCAGCTCCCACAGGCAGTGAGGGCACAGGGAGGGGATGGCTCCACCCCTGACAACTTCAGAGCTGGACAACACCAGGAGCTGAGCCTGCAGACCCCATCCCTGGTGTGTGGGAACACTAAATGACCCCCAATCATCCTCAACCAAAACAACCCCTCATGCTGGGAGTACCCAAGGCCAGCTCGGACGGGGCTTGGAGCAAGATGGGACAGTGGAAGGTGTCTCTGCCCATGGCAGGGGTGGCACTGGATGGGCTTTAAGGTCCCTTCCAAACCAAGCCATTCTGGGATTCTGTGCTTTGCTTTCACTCCAGACTGTGGCAGGAACATCCCAAAACTCATCTTCTTCCCTGCAGAGAGTTGGTCGGGGACTGGGGTCTCTGTGTGAGGAGAGCTCTCCTCCCACCCTGCCTTTGCCAGGTGGGATCCACAGCCCACTCCCATGGGACAAGAGAGACCCTGCTCCAGCCAAAACCTCCCCCAGACCCTTGGGAACATCCTCCAGCCAACCACTCCTGAGTACTGCACGTGCCTTGAGATCATTCCCAGCACAGACAAGGGCAATCCCTCCAGGGAGCCTACTCAGAACATGAGCTTTAACCGTGTCTTTGAATTTTTCTTACAGCAGATAAAGACCGGGGAGAGTGCATTTTGGGGCGAACTTCTGCTCTTCCAAACCCAGCCTGATGGTTTCTGATGGTTCACAACACCCATGGAACCTCTGGAATGAGCTCCAACCTGAGTGATCCATCCACCCATTCCTTGACAGAGGCACCTCAGGCACAGAGGAGAACTCAGCCCCAGAGTTTGGCTTTTTTAGGCTTGACCACGAGCCCCGTGAAGGTGACATCCTGCAGCCCTTCCCAGCTCCTGCCCCCACCGGGTTCCAGGAGCTGCAACCTCCTCCTGACCTGGTGTTCTCTAAATTAAGAACCTGTTACATCGCTTCCTTCCTTGGCCCATGGGGTGCTAAGAAGGTCACACAGATCGCCGCCAGTGCCCCCCCTAATCCTGGCGGCACAGGAACTGCCCGAGCTGATAACGACCTGAGCAGGTGATTAGAGCCTGGATTTATCTGTGCTCAGAGCCCTGATGGCCCCCTCCACCCTGGGCTTTTTCTGAGACAGGCAGAAAACTTCAGCCATCCCGTTTTTGCTGAGCCACCTAAGGATGCTCCGTGTCCTCTCATTACGGGGCACTCCCAGCCCTGTAAGGATGGACTCAGTACCAGCTAATTCCAACAATTGCCCTGCATTCCCAGAATAATGGGCCTTTTCATCAGCCTTCCCTGTTCTCCAGTCGCTATGTTCTTCTCCAATTGCCTGAATGACAGGTATCTCCCCACTGAAATATTTCCCGAGGAACAGGGAGTGCTGCAGCTCCTTCTGGAATCAACCTTTATTCTGTGTGCCACCAGTAAGTGCCGGGAGAAGTGAAAAATGAGAGAGAAAATGATCAGCCAGCAGTGTTCAGGGGCTTAGGAGTCCTGAGAAAGGGAAGAACTTGCTTGATAAAAGACACTTTCCTCCACTTACTGTAAAAACCTTGTACTAAAAGAAGGGTCTACACTTTAAAACTCTACTGAATATGCCAACAACCAAAACAAAACTTGGAAATTTTTCCTGCAGTGTTCTTAATAAAACTATCTTCAGTAGTAAGAAACCGTGTATTTCTTCAGTGCTGCCAAATCCCCCAATTTCATTTGCCGAGTTAAATCCGGGTCTATGGAATTAGGGTACAGGAGCTGTCTCAGTCATGCAGAAAAGGGTTTTTAGCCAGGTCATTTGTTCAACACATCTGTGTGCCAGAATGTTTTGTGTCAAAATATCCTCACTACCACCATGGGCAGGTACACTAAGCTGGAACAGAAAATGGTTTTAGACAAATCTGATCAAACCCAAGTTCCCTTTCTCCCTCAACTGCCTCATTTTGATTTGTAGAAGTTCAGGTGAATCTTTTCCCTGCTGTTATTTGGAGTTTCCTGGATTAGATTTCCAAATAAGATCTTTACTTACTGTATGTGGTATCTCTGGGGTTCCATCACACAGCAGCAGAGCTCCCACTCTGTGCTAAGAAGTTTTATCTGATCACATTTATTTTTTCTTTCTTCTATTCAAGTTACAAAGGGAAACTCCAACCGTGATATCAATTAAAACACGACTTCTGCAAACCCTGCTGAACTGCAAACTGAGAACCCCATCCCCGGAAGTGCCCAAGGCCAGCTCGTATGGGGCTTGGAGCAACCTGGGATAGTGGGAAGTGTCCCTGCCCATGGCAGGGGGTGGCACTGGATGGTTTTTAAGGTCCCTTCCTTAACCACTCTGTTAATCTGTAATTTCTGCTTTCATCCATCTGCCCAGGAACTGGAAGAGAAAATCCACTGTTGAAAACTTCACGCTACTGCATCTTCCTGCCATGAGATGAGCACAGAATGAGGACACCCTGAAATCTTCACCCTCTGCTGAGGCAAACTTCAGGTTTTACTCCCCTCAAGTCCTGCTAATCCATTTTTATCACAACAAAACTCCCAGCAGAGCAGGCAGAGCCCTCCCAGCTCCAGCCCTCCCTGACCTCATTGCTCAGGAAGCACAGCAATTTTCCACAGCCATTCCCAGGCCAGCATTTCCCAACCCTCAGGTCATGCTGCCACTGGACCTGTTCCCTAAATCCTTTCCCATCCCTCCATAAAACCTCTTCACAGAGGTGCTTTCAGCTCAGCCCCCCTGGCCAGGCTTACGTCTGAGGGACGGTGAACTCATGTCCTGACAGTCTGCTGGCATTTGGAGTTGGTTATCTTCCTAAATTGTGGCCTGAGGGCACCCCTGTACCCTTTGGGGATGAGGAACTCCTCTGGTCCTGACCTAAGCACTGACAAACACAGTCCCAGCATGCTGGTGTCCCAGGAAACACCATGGGGATGTTTCCTGCCAGCCCGTGTGCCAGAGGCTGCTCTGCTCCCGCCGTGCAGAGACAGATCCAGAGGTTTGACCAAACTCTGGGCACCCCCAGCCCCCACACACCAGCTCTGCACCTTGCCTGCCCCAAGCTCAGCATCCCCACGGGCAGCACTTCCATCCCCTTGCTCTGGGATGTGCACAGGGGAGCCAGGAGCAGAGTCCAGCTCCAGGTTACTCACAAGTCACACTCATTTTCACCTCCACCACGGCAAAATGCCAACAGAACTTTTAGAAGCACCACAAGCAATGAATCTAAAATGCAGACATTCCAAAACCTGTGTCCAGAACAATGCACAGAGTGTAATCACACACTCGCAGAACCACAAAACTAGGCTGGGAAAGACCTTGGAGATCACTGAGTCCAACCCCTAACCCAACACCACCTTGTCAGCCAGACCACGGCACTGAGTGCCACATCCAGACTTTCCTTGCACACCTCCAGGGATGGGGACTCCAGCACCCACCTGGGATTAAAGTGACCCCAACTCCAACAGCACCGGGGACAGGGGCAGGTTCTCAGCAAATCCATCAACCCCTGGCTTCCTGAACACCCACACTAGGCCAGGGTGAGGGAAAATCAGCCTCTCCCAGCAACCTCCAAGGGAGGAATCCTCAGACCAACCCCAGAACGAAGGCGCCTGTTCCTCTCCTGCCCCAAATCCCACTGCTGAGTCCCACAGCTGGGAATCACAGGGATCTCTCCCAGCACTCCTCACATCCAAGAGCACACAGAGACACGGTCACTCACCGGGGCTGGCTGGGCACTTGGGCTTCGTCACTCTCCCCGTTCCCGGAGCAGGCGCAGCTCCCCTCTGTGCTTCTTCACCCTGCAGGAACCAGGACATGGAGGGAGGGTAAGCAGATAATCCACGACTTGCTGTGAGGGTGTGCAGCGCTGGAAAGCAAAGCTGCTGCTGTCTGCAAGGATCAGAGCCTGGACTTTCCGAGCTAAGACTCTGAGCTGCTTAGCACAGAGCTGGAAGCGGAGCAGACAGAGGTGGTTGTGTTCCCAGGGCTGAGCACTGGGGGGGTGGTTCGGGCTGGCTCAGGCACCAGAAATCCCACAAAAACTGCTCCATTGGGTTAATGCGGGCAGAGAAGAAGGACAGAGGCAGGCAGGAATTTTTGGTCACAATGGCTGGGATTTGCTCAGGGAAAAAACGGAGTTTCTTCAAAGTGAAATATCCCATAGCAAAATTTTTTCATAGTTTTGTTTATTTATTTATTTAAGTTTGGAAAATGTGCTTTCGAAACTGAAGACTTTACTTTGGGTTGAGCCAACTTGAAACTATCTCTTGATGGAATTGAAATGTTCTGCTTCAAGTCAGCTCCTCTGTATCCCCTGAGATGCCCCAAATCCCCCTGGAACTTTAAATTAAGGTGCTTTCCTTTCCCTGCCATGGCTGAGATACCTGGCTGACTTGCCCAGCATGAGAGATGTGCCAGGTGGGACCACACCCAGGATTCAGAAGTGGAAACTGCAGGACTTTTTAAGGCATTTCTTGGCTGGGTCACCCTCAGCACCTCCTGGCAGAAGCTCCTGGAGCAGGGGTGTTGGCCCAGACAGGGTGTCCAGTGCTGCTCCTCACAGGGAAGGGTGCAGAGCACGGATACTCAGCTCTTTGTGCCCCTAAGGATGTTAGGTTAGACCTGGGTGAGGTCTAAGAAGTTGATTGGTAACCTGGAGTGGAAGCAGCAAAGAGGTGCCATAGAAAAACCTCACCAAGAGCAAAATCAAGGGAGCTGAAAAAAGGACACCTTCCACTATCCCAGGTTGCTCCAAGCCCCATCCAGCCTGGCCTTGGACTTCCAGGGATCCAGGGGCAGCCACAGCTGCTCTGGGCACCCTGTGCCAGGGCCTCATCACCCTCACAGGAGACAATTTCTTCCTAATCTCTATCTCTAATTTAAATCCACCCTCCTTCAGTTTAAGGCCATTCCCTGCTCTTACACTGAATTCTCCTTTACTGTGCGAATCCTACGGAATTCAGGCAGCAAAAGCAGCTGAGCCCAGCCCTTGCAAGGCTGGAGTTGATCCATTGAGTGCCCCATCCCATGATTTTTGTAGAATCACTTCAACCCACAATGCAAAAGTGAAGGAGAATGGAGGCGATTGCTCTGCCAAAACACAGCATCTTTTGAACGAAGTAACCGCACTAAAATGTGCTGGTTTATTTTCACTCTGGGCTCCCCAAGCCTTTCCCTTCTCTCCCTGAATGATAACGGGCATAAAAATTAAACAGAAGTTCTCCAAGAGCAAACGAAACGCACTGAAGAGCAACAAATCACGGGGCTGATGGCATTTCGAGGGAGCTGGGGGAGGGAAGAAGGGATGGAAAAGGGCAGATACTGACGAAGATGTATCACAGATCCTCCAAAACCCTGGACTCGCCTTTGGGGCAGGGACTCCACACATGGGGCTACATTTCGATGGAGCAGCAAAGGGAACGTGCCCAGCACAGCTGTGGGGTTGGAATGTGGTGAGTGAACAGTGAGTGTCACCCCAGCACCACAGCCTGACAAAAACACCTCCTCATTTCCCTAAAGCCCCAACTCCATGCTCACTGCTGACTGCTGAGGGCAGAGGACCTGTAATAAGATGGGGTTTTTTGGGGGGGGTTTCCAAGAAGTGCCCTTCCCGCTCAGCCAAAGGGCTGCAGGATGGACACGTGGGGCCAGGGCTGCCCCTCTCCCTCCCCTGGGCTGTCCCACTGACACCAGGATCAACTGGGGATGCCAGGAAAAGGAAAGAGTAAAAGTAAAGCCCAGTGCTGGAGCAGTATCCAGGCATCTCCAAGCACCAGCTATCCCACATGGAATGCTCTGGCATCTGACCTGGGATCCTGCCATCAGCACTTCCAGTCACCTGAAACGCTCCCAGGCCATCACACACAAGCCCAGTGTTCTGGAAACACCAGGAATCAGCACTGATTTTCTTCTAGCGAACAGGATCACCTTTAATTTCACAGGCACCTCCCACTTTGTTAAAGATCTTGCTCTCCAGGGATTTGCTCCTCAGCTGGGGCAGGAAATGACAAGACACAAAATGCCATTTAATTGGGGATAAAGCTCCACCTTTGCAGTGCCTATCATAATTATGTGTCATTTAAAAACAAGTGTGGAACAGGTGTGAGATGGCACCAGCTCTGGATGGGCATAAAGAAGGCTGACACCAGCAGCGTGTCTCAGAGAGAATCAGGCGGTGCAACTTCAAAACTCCTGTTCCCTTTGGGTTCTCTCTTGCTCTCTCCCCTCAAACTTCGCTGAAAAAATGGCTTTTGAAACGGGTGAGAAGAAATGGCATCTCAGGAAAGCCCAGGGGTTTGAAAGGAAGAGAATGGCCTCTGAAATGGTCCCAGCAATGGTCCCTGAAATTGTGGGGCAGGGCTGGTGCTGGTGTTGAGGATGGAGAGGGGAAAATCATCAGCACAGCCAAGGTTCAGGTGATCCAGGGCTGTCCTGAAATCCAACCTAAACCTCCCTGACACAGCTCCAGCCATTCCCTGGGGTCCTGTCCCTGATCAAGTGACATCAAAGTGCTGATGTCTGCCTTGGGAGCTGAGTCAGGTGGGAGAGGGTTTCTGCTTTCCCTCAGGTCTCCTGGCCCCTCTGTCCATGCTCCAGCACCAGAAGGAGCAGTGTGATAAATCACTTTAATGCTCAGGGTTTCAGATGACCTGCAGAGAGCAGAGTCAAAGAAGAGCAAGGAGAGCTTATGGATGCGTTCTGCTCCTCGCTGTAAGGAAAGAGAAACCTGGAGTTCACCTTCTGAGCTGCTGGGGAGTCTTCATGGAGTTCAAGGCAGCTCAGTTGGCTCAAGCCTTCCCAAAACAGCTTCCATGGCTGAGGCTTTTCCATTTGAAGAAGCCTCAAATCAGAACCCTCACATGTGTCCCTCTGTGCTGAGAACTGCTCCAGCTTTCTGTGGGAGCTGGGAGCTTGGATCTGATTGTGCCCCAGCCTCTCCTGGGCATAAAACCAGGGGGTGAGCGTGAGCCCTGAGCACTGGGAGACACTGGGAGAGACTGGCTGCAATCCTGGAGAAACCAAACCATTGGCCTTCACACCAAAGGCAGAGTGGCTCACTGGAAGTGTGAGTGCTCCTCCTGGAAAAGAGATACCTGAAGCATCAGAGCAGAGGTCTCTGCCCTTTGTGCTTCTCCAGATGTTATCTGTAACACCCTGGGTTTAAGGAAATCTATCTACCAAGTACCTTTTCTGCACCTCCTCTCATGGGAGACAAATAGGGAGGAATCCCGTTTAATTGATGCACTTTAATTAAACTGCCTGTCCTGTCAAAGCCCTGCTCCCGTATTCTGATGCAAATTTACAGCCTTTCATTGGGAGCAAGATGTCAGTTTGGCTTCAGTCTTAAGTGATCTTTAAATGTCACATTTTCTCCCCAGCGGATCCATACTCACAGAAGCACAGCACGGTTTGGGTTGGAAGGGACCTTGAAAATCATCTCGTTCCAACTCCCTGCCAAGGGGAGGCTGCTTAGATCCTTCAATCATCACTTCTCTGCTCATCCCACATTGGGGTGGGCTTCTTTAGCCCCTGAGCACATCAGACACTTTCCCTGACTGACCTTTTGGGCCAGGATGCTGCTCAGGGAGTGTGCTGGGAGCTGACTCTGCTCCCACCTCTCTCACACTGTCCTGCTCCAAGAGCCTGGCTGGGAGCAGGATGTGCCTTGCATGAGGCAACCAGGAGCATCTTCTGTAAGGGAAACCCTAAACCATGTCCCAGGCCAGCATGGGAGCAGGGACAGGTTTTCCTGTTTCACTTCAAGGGGCAAAGACACAGCTCCTCATGGTCCCTAATTTTATGTCTTGACATCTCCACCTTCTGCCTGTGAATTCTCTCCTGCTGTCAAAAGGTTACCAGGCCAGTTGGAAAGCCATTTTTCACACCCTGGCTAATCCAGAGGCACCTGGCTGCCTCCTCCTGCCAGCAAAATGCTGACAGCAAAACTTATTAGTGGGCAGCAGGACTGTGGGTGGGTGACAGCACTGGCCTTTACTGTACCAGCCAAAAATTCAAGGGATTCGGGAGCAGCTCCTGGCTCTTCCCCAGACTCCTTTCGTGACCTTGGGCTCCAGCTCTGTGCTCACTTCGACCTACTGAGGCTGATAACACTTCCCAGATGTGGCCATGCTGGTAAATTAATTTATGGTGAGGAAATAATTCATTAGGATGGGCACAAAGGTCCGTTTAGAATAAAAATGTAACTTGGTCAAGCTTTTTACTAGACTTGTGCTTAGCTGAATACTCCCAATATTCTCACAATGTCTGGGCTGAGCAGATTGAGTGGAACAGGGTGCCCAGAGAAGCTGTGGCTGCCCCATCCCTGGGAATGTCCAAAGCCAGGCTGGATGGAGCTTGAAGCAACCTGGGATAGTGGAAGGTGTCCCTGCCCATGGCAGGGGTCGGATGGGATGAGCTTTAAGGTCCCTTCCAACCCAACCCATTCCCTGGCTTTATGAAATGTCCAGTGCCAGGGGATGCTCTGCAGCAGGAGGCAGGTCAGGAAGGGGTTAACTCCTCCTCACTCAGCTGGTGTTGTCATGACAGGAATGAAATCCACCACTGGAGAATGGTCCATGGACCACCACTCATTTTGAAATCAAATTAGAGGTGGCACAGTGCCCTCCATGTCCCAGAGAGAGCACAGGCATCCCCTGGAGCCCAGCTGCTCTTCCTGCACCCCTCCCCAGCACTGCCACTGCCTGTGGAGCACCATGCCAGCCCCAGACACCCCCACAGCTCCTGGGGAGCTGGGATAACCCCAGCTCGGACAGGGAATGAAAAACATCTCCACATCCCCAGCCAGACGGTTGTTCCTGTCTACAAAACATGAAGGGGGGCTCAGGGAGCAGGGCAGTGCCTGCTGAATCCCAGCACACCAGGACACCCTGGAGACACACGGGAAAGGAAGGAGAAGCCCTGAGCAGCCTGTCAGAACTTCAGCAGTGGGGATAATTGGTTTGTACACATTTCTCCCGCACTCAATTACCAGCTCGGTTTGGTGTTTGATTGTACACGACTCCGGTCCAGCAGAGCTGCTGCTGTTTCCATTCCTACACACATCACCCAGTCCCTAAATCATTTTTAATAGCTCCTCTCCTCGCGTGCCCTCCCGGCTCATTCCAGCCCCATCAGCACGAGGCAGGTTGCAGATATGGAGGAGCTGACATTTCTCTTTTGAGTAATTTGCAGTGGATTTCTTGCCCATTTGATGTAGTCATTTTGTTCTCGGCGCTGATGTGACATTAATTATTGTTAAATATTCTTATCTGTTACACACAGTTCTGTTTAGATAAAGGTCAGTGTGTGAACCCCTGACAGTGCTCGTTGCTGCCATGCTCCAAAGCCAATTTGTCATCCTCTCCCTTCAATACCTTCATCTTGGTTTCAGTTCATTTTTCCATTAATTCAGGCACAGTAGAGAGCCATTAAAAAATGAAAAAAGTCTCAGCTGTTCAGCTCAGCACTCCGACATGGAATTATGAGCCTGGGGAGCACCAGTTGCACAGGGAGGGCAGGGAATAATGCCCAGGAAAAGCCAGCAGCAGCCTCTTTTAAGGAACTGGATGGCTGCCCCCCAAAATCTGTCCATAGTTCTGCTTTAATAAAAATCAGCTAAGCCTTGTGCAGCACACGGAGCGTTCTCCCAGCCTGGTGTGCAGTGGGATAACAGCACAATCCAGAGGCCCTGGCACAGGGTGCCCAGAGAAGCTGTGGCTGCCCCTGGAACCCTGGCAGTGTCCAAGGCCAGGCTGGATGGGGCTTGGAGCAGCCTGGGACAGTGGAAGGTGTCCGTGCCCATGGCAGGGGGGGCACCGGATGGCCTTTAAGGCCCTTCCAACCCAAACCATCCTGAGGTTTCTGATCCTCTGCTAAGCCCACACCACCCTCTCTTGGCAGAGGACAAGAAGGGCAAAACTCAAGCTGTCAAAATCTCCCAGAATGGAAGCACCACCCAGCAGTGATCCATCTTCCAAGAGACCTGAGGAGCAGCTGGGCCTGCTCACGGTGACTAAAACCTGCACCAGCCTCTGTTCTGTCTTGCTTTTTATCTGTCTGACCAAATAATTCCCCTCTGCCACCCTGAGGTGTTGCTTCCCACCGTGTCATCTGAAAGGTGGGGATGGGAATGCAGGGACAGCCCTGCTGGGGCTCACTCCAGCACCCCCGGTCCCTGCCCGTCGTGGGACCCCCTGATGAGCCAAAATTGCATCTCCATGGCCTATGAGGAGTAGCAGTGCTGAGGCTTTCCAGCAGCCCGTGCCCTCGCGTGGCTCTCCCTGGGGACAGGTCATACAATCCCCCAGGGACGCGCGTCAGCAGGGCACAAACAAGAGAGCTCAGGCCAGCTAGGCTGGCACAGCTGGCAGCAGGAACAATCCCAGCTCAGCTTACAGCTTGGGGAGCAGGGCTGGCAGCCCCGGTGCTGGGCAGACCTGTGGTACTGCCCAGCCGCAGTCTGTGGGCTTTTGTGCTCCATCCGAAGTGCTCCAGCACATCCACAACACACAAAGAGCCTGAATCCCACCCAGGGAGCCCTGCACACACTTGAGCTGAGCCCAGGCCTAAGGGAGGGTCTGAGAGAGCCCTTCGGGGCACAGCCAGGGAGGACAGGACATGAAGAGGAGCTAAGCCCTCAAGCCAACCCAGACAGCGACAAGGAGCAGGGTGCAGATGCTCCAAACCCAGGACTAGGTTAATCCAAGGGCTCAGCTGCCTGGAAAGGTGGCTTCTGCTGCACAAGCAGAGAAGGATGCTAAGGTGGATTCAGCATGACTGAAGCACCACACCATGAATCATGTGCTTGTTCCAGCACTCGGCGAATGGAAGAACACTTGAACCTTTATTCAAAGTTACATTTAATTTTGCATTGTGCTAAATCATTCTGTACTTCTGAATAAAAGAGAATAAACTCCCAAACTCATCCCCCTCTCAGCGAAACACAAAGAAATTGTGCAATGTGCTGGATGTAATTGAGTGTGGGGTTTTTTCCTTCACTTGGAATCACAGCATCATTAAAGCTGAAAAGGACCTCTAAGATAATTGAGTCCAACAATACCAAGCCCACCAATAACCCACGTCCCTAAGCCCCATACCCACGTGTTTTTTGAACACTTCCAGGGATGGTGATCCCACCACTGCCCTGGGCAGTGTGTTCCAGGGCTTGACCACCCTTTCTGGGAAGACGTTTTCCCTAATCTCCAACCTAAACCTCTCGCTGCACAACCTGAGGCTGTTTCCTCTCATCCTGTCCCTTGATACTTGGGAGCAGAGACCAACCTGGCTGCACCCTCCTGTCAGGGAGCTGGAGAGTGAGAGAAGATCCCCCCGAGCCTCCTTTCTGCCACACTAAACAACCATCTTCTTCATCAGAACCATAAATCAGCTCCCGGACAAAGGGAAATTCACATCCCAGGTCCTCAGTTGCACCGGGAAGCAGCAGCACTGCTCCCCTCCCCTCTGCTAAATCGGGAGCAGGGAAGGGCGAGAGCTGGCTTCACACGTCAGGAGAGGTATGAGACAACGCAGGTCCTCTCCAGCCTTGGGGACAGAGTGTCCTGAGGCTAAAAATACAGAGACAAGCCAAAAAGTCAAGGCTAGCAAGAGGCATTAACAGAGCCTGTTTATTTCTGTAGCCAGCGAGCATCCAGAGCGAGCCCCAGCCCCCGGCACTTGCTGCCTGCGTGATGGACAGGCTGCTGCAGCTGGAGGAGTCCGATTTCTCCTGCACACACGGGGCTTCCCTCCCTGTCCCCTCCCCCAGGCCAGCCTCACACCTTGCTTGCCATTATTTTTAGCTGCTGCACAAAGCAGGGTAATGTGCAGGAGCAGAGGGACAAGGTGAACGATGGAAAGCACTGCCCTGGTGAAGGCTCTCGCCTCGCCACCACCGCAGGGAGTCAGGATCCAAGTTTATCAAGGTTTGTCATCAAACTTGTCCGGAGTCAGTGGGATCCAAGATGGAAATCTCTCTACCAGCCTTTATCAGCAGCCTGGGTTGGGTGGGAGATGTCCCACACCTGGAGCAGGACTGGGCTGCCCTGTGCTGCCCACGGTGCTCCCACCACGCCTGGACACCTGCCACAGGTGGGGCCTGGCTCCTCCTCAGCCCAAAGGGACAGAGGTCCAAGGAAAGGTTCCACTGCCAAAAGCACTGGGATGCAACCTCACGGCTGGCAGTGGCAATTCTAAGGACAGGGATGCTCCTTGAGCCTGCTCCAGATGCAATCATCACAGAATCCCAGAATGCTTTGGGTTGGGAGGGACATTTAAGACCATCTCTTTCCCCCCCCTGCCATGGGCAGGGACACCTTCCACTATCCCAGCTTGCTCCAAGCCCCATCCACCCTGGCCTTGGACACTTCAGGGATGGGGCAGCGACAGCTTCTCTGGGCAACCCGTGCACGACTGGAGCTGTCAGAACTCAGCTGGCAGCGACTGGCATAAAAGACCCCATGTGACACCAGAACGGAGCCCCTGGAACACCAAGGGAAGATCACAAGGAGCCTCTGGCACTGGCTGAGCCTCCTACACAGGGCTCTTCAATTCAATTTGCCTTCCTTCATTAACCACAATGGATTTACATCCGAACCAGAACTGAAAAAAATCAATGATCTGTCTCTTTAACCTCACTGCCATGTTATCATTCCCTCTGTCCCATGTTTGGCTCCCCTCTGATATCCATATTCTCGCAGGCCTGACAGAAATTTGGCACAGTCTTCACTCTGCAGGACAAACTTCCAAGGTAAAGAAGGGATAACACCCCAGTTTCCTCTGCAAGAGTGATTTCAGCACTAACTACTGCAAAAATATGAATAGAAAACTCTGCAACTTGCACTCCAGTGCATGGATTAAGGTCTACATCCTGCTGTAAGAAACCACGTCCTTCTGACAGGAATGCTGCTGGAGCTCTTGGACAAGCAGGTGCTTGATTTTTCAAGGCTGATGGCAGAGGAACCTCATGGGAAGAGAGCATCCAGGAAGTTTTATCCATCAGGTTCCCACCAGCAGAGGCTGTTGGCTCCAGGTGCAGCACTGAGAGCCACAGAATAAAAGATCTCCAATGTGGGATAATTAATTTTTAGTGCTACTTTGGCCTCTGAGAGCACATCAGATGAGGCAGAGCTGCTCTGAAACTGAAGGGAAGGTGCTACTGCTGCTCTACCATTGCTGAGCTTTGACACAAAATCCAGTAAATCCCAGTGGCCCCCTGGACCCTTGGTCATGGCACACAGACCATGGGGCCTCAAAGCTCTGACCAGTTCCTCACCCTCATCATCACAGGCACCTCTTGAGAGCCTCCTGCCAAAGGAGCCAGTGATCCCAGCACAGCCACAGGAGACTCCACATGGCCAGGGGACCTCCAGGGACGTCCCCACCACCCAGTGCCCACACAGCTGGAGAGGGGGATGTTCATTCTGCACTGAACTGGGTGGTTTGTTGTACACAAGCAATTCCTTTTCTGTAATGGAATGGGTGGGTGTATCATTATGATTAGGCACAGTTGTTACATCCAGCACTTAATTAGATTTGTGTAATTAGAAATTCACTGAGTTATTTCACACGGTGGAAAAAGTCCTGCCCGGATGGGGTTACATGAGACAGTGACAGATTCCTCTGGAGCTTCCAGAGCCGACTGATAACCTGGAACAAATGACATCTCCAGTTCTGGGACCGCCACAAGGTGTGCATAATGCTCGACATCAGGCTGATTTTGCATGGCTGAAAGGTGAAAATCAGGCAAAACAACATGGAAAATACCATGACAGCTCCCACCAGTATTTTCTTCTGCAAAGATATTCAAGCAGCACAATCAGGAGGCTGATGCTGCAGCCCCTGGTGCGGCACTGGAGCCCCAGACACCCAGCTGGGCTCACTGGGATGGACTGGACCAGGAGATGGGATGTCCCCAAGTCACCACTGTGACACAGGAATGAGATATTCATGTACCAGACACAGAGAAAGTCATTGGGAAAAATCCTAAGGGATCAGAAGGCTTTTGCAGCAGGCCAGGCAGGCAGCTGGGGGTGCAGACCCACACGACTCAGATCCAGCCCCACTGCTGCACCAGCTGGGGAGCAGCAGTGGGAAGGATCGAGCAAGTTGGTTGCCTTTTTTGGGTTTATCCTAGGAAACACCAGCTGAGAGTGATCCAGGCTGCTTTCCACAGGGGCAGGAGTCAGGTCAGACAGAAAATCACCTGAGCTAAAAGAGAAATTGCCACTCAGAGAAATCAGGGAATGGTTTGGGGTGGAAGGGAATTTAAAGACCATGGCATTCCAGTTCCCCTGCCATGGGCAGGGTTTGCACCCATCAGAGCAGGTTGCTCTGAGCCCCATCCAGCCTGGCCTGACCGGGTTGCAACCAGATGCTTTTACACTCCAGCCAAGGGGGGACACTGAACCCAAAGTCGTTCTAATTCACCCCAGGGCAGAAAAGCATCTTGTGGCACGGTCAGGAGCAGATCTGGACTCACCCCGTGGCACTGCAGCTTTGAAAAGCTCCCTGGGCATTTCCTCCTGTGACAGCTGTTGGCACAGCACTGCAGCAGGCACCTGTAATGGGCTGAGAGCTCTCTGCACCCCACAGGAAAACACCAACAGCACAGAACATTCAGGGAAGCAGCAAGAAAATGCTCTCCTGAGAGACCTGAGCCTGATTTTTTTTTTTCCATTAGACTACTTTTACAGATGGGGAAATGAAGCAAGAAATGGCCCCCAGCCACAGTTATTTACTGGTAAGTGAACAGCCAGCTCTGCTATCAGATGTACACATGGCTGCTTTACTACCCTGAGCAGGATCTGCACCTCAAGGAGCTTCTGCCACCCAAGCAGGGCTGTGTAGCACAGCCCCCATGGCCAAGCTGTGCTCAGGGACCAGGTGGCAGCCAAGGGGATGCTCCACACTTTCCTTGGCTGGGTCAGGGGTGGCCAAAGGGCTACCAACGAGCCTCTGAGAAGGGAACACCTGTAACACCTACACTGGCTCTGTGACACCTACATTGGCTTAGATCCAGCTGGGACAAGCTGTGGCAGCATTTGAAGAAAGCTGGAAGAGAGAGAAAACAGCAGGTCTAAAAGTGAAGATAACCAATGCTTCAAAAATCATGGCTTCTCCTGAAGAGTTTTTTCCATGAAACTGCTTCTGGCAGGCGGGAAAAGGGGGAACCAGTTACACAAACAACTCATGAAGATAAGAGCATTTGATTAAGGGGCACTTTAAAGGAGGTCCTTCACAAACATTTGAAGGACCCTAATACATGTTTGCAGTCATGTCTGGAGCTAATTTAAATAAGATGTTTAATTGCACAACCAGGTGAGAGTCAGATTACACAGTAAAATCTGGTTTTCTTCCTCTTCCACAGTTTTCACTTAGGTTCATGGTCCCTGCTACTCACATTTCTCCCAGTTCTGTTTGGGGGAATAATATTTTTCCTGCTCCCCTTCCAGCTGTCAGGCTACCACTGCTCAGTGACTCCAATCACAGCCCTGAGTGACTCTCAGGGACCCTCCAACTTCTCAGGCCAATCACAAACAAGCAGCAAATCTGGAATTTCAAACATTGCTTGAAGCTGAACAACTCTGGGAGCTCTTCACCAAAACCACTTGAAGAACAAGTTTGGGAGAAACCTCCTGTCTGGAGGAGGGGCTGGTGTAGAGGAACCTGCATCCAACAGGAGCCTCTGAGTCCCCAGAGAGCTGCTCCCAGTGCATCATCCCAGCATGGTTTGGGTTGAAGGGACCTTGAAGCCCATCCTGTCCCACCTCCTGCCATGGGCAGGGACATCTTCCACTACCCCAGGCTGCTCCAAGCCCCCGTCCAACCTGGCCTTGGACACTTCCAGGGATCTAGGGACAGCCACAGCTTCTCTGGGCCCCCTGTGCCAGGGCCTCCCCACCCTCACAGGGAGGAATTTTTTTCTCATATCCAATCTAAACCTACTCTCTCACTTAGAAGTCACTCCCCGTGTCCTGTCACTCCAGTCGCTTGCCCAAAGTCCCTCTCCAGCTCTCCTGGAGCCTCCTTAGGCACTGGAAGTTTCTGAGGATGATGGTCCTGTAATACTCCAAGAACAGACGTAGAGTAGAGGGAATTAGGGCAGGAGTTCATTTTCACTTCACTTAAAAGCTGAAATCCTTCCATTTTAATTCAAAACTACTCAGTAAACCAGACCAGCAGTTGTGCTATCTGTAACATCTACTGTGGGCATCTCTGCAGCTCCTCACCAGCTTCTGCAACTCAAAACTTGCACAAAAAGCCCAGGAGCTGCTTACCAAGCCCCTCAGCTTCCTGGCAGATCATGCAGGTGGTTGGGATTCAGGGATGGGATGTGAATCTTTGGTCACACAGTGGCTCCAAACCCAGCTCTGCACCTGCATCCCAACACAGCTCTCCTGAGCTCCATAAAGGAGCAGTTCTGACAAAAAGGGGCCTTTGGAGGTCCCTTCTTACCCCATTGTCCCCAGCACAGTGGGGCCGTGCAAGGGGACCTGATGGGTCAGCCGGGGTCAGCAAAGGTGTGAGGCAGCTGGAGCTGTCCCCTGCTGGCTCAGTGGCTGTGCAGGGCCCTCCTGGCTCACTTTACTGCTGGACACATGTGGCTGCTCCTGACCCAGACTGATGGAGGCAGGTGGGTGCATGGAGGGCGTGCCCTGAGCCCAACCCCAAAGGTTTTGGAGAGGGTCCCTCTTAGGCAGCACTCCAACATGGGCTTCTCCCCTGCTCCAAATATCTACCACCACTGTGAAGGATCTAACTTGGGTCCTGAGCTCCTTCGTTTGCCAGAGCAGCTTGGAACAGCCCCAGCACCTTCCCTTTGCTCTGTTCACACCCCAGTTCCCCCCAAATCGCCCATTTTGGGCACTCCTGCTTTGCAGGCTCCTCCTCAGCACAAAGCAGGGGATCTGTGCTCACTGTGGTCCTTCCCACAGGGCTGTGCAACCCCACACACGGATGAGAGCCTGGATCCTGGAAATACGATGTGGGAGTGGGAAGGGAGAGGCCTCCCCACTGCCATCTCTGCAGTGATGCTCCTGCTGTGCCCTTGCAGAGGTGGAGCTGCCAGGGATTAACAGGCACCTGCTGGGCTCTGCTCCTGCATCCAGCAGATACAGAAACCTGATCCCAGAGGGTCCTGACACAAATCCCTCCTGCTCCCCACCCCTCCCAAGGAGGCTGACTGTCCATCACTGGTTCATCTTCTGGGAATGAAAGGGATGCTAAGCCCATGTCTGTGTGGTGGGAGAGAAGAGTCACAGGAGATGGGAGGGGGTGGGACATGGTGGTAATTACAGGAGAAAGGTAACTGCCTTCCAGGTAATTACAGGGCAAAGGTGCCTTACATGGCTGCAGCCATGTCTGGCTCTGGTAATGGATACCACCAGCTGAAATCCCCTCTGGAATTACCCCTGACAGTGATGGTCAGACACCTGTACCCCTCAGACTACAGCCACACCCATTTTCCTGAGCAGTGCTGTCCCAAGAGGGAAAACCTGCCCACACCTCCTTCGAAGGACTGTGCCTGCCCCCCAAGAGCAGCAGCAATGCCCTCACCTCCCCAAACACCAGCAGGGTTTGTGGCACCCTTCACAAAGGGCTCAGCACACCCTGACCCCCTCACCAGCCCCCAGCCCTCCGTCCTCGTGAGCAGCTCAGTGCCAAGGTGCCAGTGGAGAAAGATCCAAGAACTTCCCCGATTTCAAAGAGCATCCTCCCTGGATTGATTTAGCCCAATTTGTCCTAAAGTGATTTCCATTCCCACTGGCTAAAGGGAAAACAGCTTGGAAGAGTATTTCTGATTCTTGCAGTGGAGCAGATCTGTGCTGGTTAGAAAACGCAAAGGTCTTGTTGAGGCAGGAGTATCAACTTGGGATTCCTACTTGTGTGTGTGGAGAGGAGGCTTCATCCCCCTCCAATGCCCCTGCCCAAGCTCTGGGGTCCTGAGCACAGGAAGGACCTGGAGCTGTTGGAGGGAGTGCAGAGGAGCCCCTCTGCTCTGAGGAAAGGCTGAGAGAGTTGGGGTTGCTCAGCTGGGAGAAGGCAAGGCTCCAGGGAGACCTGAGAGTGCCAAAAGATCCAGGAGAGCTGGAGAGGGGAGACAAGGGCCTGGAGTGCCAGGACAATGGGCAATGGCTTCACACTGCCTGAGAGCAGAGTTAGTGGGATACTGCAGGAGAATCCTGCCCTGTGAGGGTGCTGAGGCCCTGGCACAGGGTGCCCAGAGAAGCTGTGGCTGCCCCTGGATCCCTGGAAGTGTCCAAGGCCAGGTTGGACGGGGCTTGGAGCAGCCTGGGATAGTGGAAGGTGTCCCTGCCCATGGCAGGGGTGGGACTGGATGGGGCTGAAGGTCCCTTCCCACCCAAACCAGTCTGGGATTCTCTGATCCCTCCCTGCTGTTGGGCCTGGCTTTTCAAAAACACCTGGGGAATGTGGGTGATCCAACAGCCCTGGAATTAATTAAGATTGCAAATGAGACACAAGTCAGGAAGACACTTGGGCTCCACTGAAAGTCTGGCTGTTCAACATTTAAATGTTACCATTGAAACTATGTTAAACATGGTTTATTAAGGACAGTCTTACCTCCGTATTACACCTCTCACTTCCAGGGAGCCCAAACCACTTTTCCAGCTGTCCTGTGCAGCCCTGGCTCCACCTGCAGAGCCACATCTGCACTGAGAATGTCACATCCCACACAACTTCCCCCAGAATCACAGAGGAGGTGACACCAGGACAGTATCCCTCACCCACCTGATGTCCTGCTGTCTCTGTGGGCCCTCCTCTCAAAAAAACCCATCAGCATCTTTCCACATGAACAAGTTTCCATGAGACATTTTATGCCCAGCCAAGTTTCCCAACCCATCTGTTCACTGGGCACAAAGTCCCTTCTACAGGAACCCAACCCTGCAGTTTAAGCCTGGCTTCCTTCCTGAGATATAAGGGCAAGGAGGAATAACAATCATGGACATACAGCTATTCCCTATTCTTACAAACCCCAAACAAAATGAAATCCAAACCCTACAGTGCTTTTATGGGGTCTATATTTCATTGAGTTTAAAGATTAAGCACTGGGACATTGAAAATATTAAAACCCACAGAACTGCTCCCCTCTTTTCTCATTTGAATTCCATGTTACTGGCCACATTCAAGCCATAGGATTCCAAATGTGGTTTGGAGCTGTCTGGCACCAGGATCCACCCTTGCATGTGGACTTGGAGGATTTTTCTCTCTCATTCTACAAAATAAACTTTTAGTCTTTATAAACGACGGTGCAAGTTCAAAACTGGACAAAAATCCAAATGCATCAGCCCTTCTTCCACACTGGGCTGCTCCATAAATTAACGGGTCAGACAGCAGAGACAGTGAATCGGTGGCACTGCTGTGCCTGGAAAAGCAGCCGGAGGCAGTCCTGGAGCCCAGGGCTCACAGGAGCAGGAGAGAGCAGACAGAGGCCTCACATCCCCTCTGGAAGCTCCACCGCATCTCCTCTGCCACCCAGAGAGGTTTGCAGAGACCCCACCAGCTTCCCAGCACCGGGAAATCTTCCTTATTTCTTCCCATTCGTAGGAAAGATGCTTTCCACCTCACCTCTCTCATAGGAAAAATGCTGCTCAATTTGCCCTGAGCCCTAAAGATCATCTAACATTCCACTTCCTTTTCACCCAGACCGTGGCTGTAATGTCTCCTTAAAATCTGCAGCAGAGCAGAAGATTCGTGGGGATTTTTGTGCCAGTGTAGCTCGAACTCCCTGTGCTCCTGGCCTGTCTCATCAGTGATGCAGAGGCTGCAGTGGTACCCGGTGCATCTGTGCCCTTCTCACTCCAGCTCAGCAGGCTCCAATGGGCATTTCTCCACCAGGCCAGAAATCAAGTCGTGCAGATGAGCAATTCCCTCACATCAGGAGCCTGCAGGTCCCCTGGGACACCAGGAAAAGGTTCCAGTAGGGCTCAGGCTGATTGGTACCAGGTAACAGGGCAATGCTGAACCACAGAGGGACTGGTACCCACCAAGTCAGAGACCCTGGCACGGGCAGTGCCATCTCCCTGCTGCAGATGGAGGTGCCCACTGTGCAGCAAGGACAGAAACAGAAGATCTGGAGGAGCCTGGCAGGGGGAAGGCAGGGAGCTGAGCACAGAGGCATTGGCTCACTGCAGCACCACATGCAGCATCCCACGGCTGTTGTAAGCAGCCTCTAAAGCAGCCCCTTCCCAAGGACACGGGGCTGTGCTGAGAGGGCTGGTCCCACTGACCCAGACTGGTCCAAGAGGACAGCTCTTTGTGCAGAGGGGAAGTGAGAGAGACTTTCCTTCCCCTTTATCCTTCTTCAACATCCTCCTGAAGGGCAGTGGAGGGACAGGCACCGATTTCTTCTCTGTGACCAGGGACAGGACCTGAGGAAATGATCTGAAGTTGTGCCAGGGCAGGGTCAGGCTGGATATTAGGAAAGATTCTTCCTCCAGAGGGTGCTGGGCACTGCCCAGGCTCCCCAGGGAATGGGCACGGCCCCGAGGCTGCCAGAGCTCCAGGAGCATTTGGACAGCGCTGCCAGGGATGCCCAGGGTGGGGTTGTTGGGGTGTCTGTGCAGGGCTGGGGTTGGACCTGGATGATCCTTGTGGGTCCCTTCCCACTCAGGATATTCCATAATTCCATGATTATCAGAGCACAGGCTGAGATCTCAGCTCCCAAACCCACATGCTCCTTCTTCCTCTCCCAGTTCAGTGCTGGTGCCAAGCAGAGCATCCCTGAGAGGTCCTGGAGCTGCTGCCCTTACCTACCCAAATTCTATTAGCTCAGCTGCCTCACACCCAGCCAGCCAGGTTCCAGCTCCTAAACCTACAATCTCCCGATTCTCCTCATCTTTAAACAGTTTTAAAAGCAGCTCAGCACTTCAGATTACCGAAATGTAACCACACTGCGCCTTATCAGGGGGTCAGAACAAGGCAAGAGTGGGATACAGGAACACACAGCCAGGAGCATCACTCCTCCCTCCCCAGGATGCTGGGATGGGGCATCCACCTGGGGATCTCTCCCAAAACAAAGTGACCTCTCATTTTACCGAACGAACGGTAAAGGAATCCAATTCAAACCTTGCCTCCAGCAGCACAGTATCTTGTTTCAATCCTACTCAGACATGCAGCTCCACCCCTGCACACAGAGCAGGGAAGGAACAAAGCCTGTGGCTCCAGCAGTGAAGGACAAATTCCTAGCAGGTGACTCCGTGGGCAGGGTGCAGCACTGAAGGGAAGGGTTTGGAGCCCATTCCCAACAGGGCTTGAAGGACGTACTGGAAAGAACCTGTGGGCACATGGCTCAGGTGAGATTCCGCTGCAGTTCCTGGGATATTACAACTGTGGTGTTTCCAAGCATGAAATTCCATGGGGAATCTGGGGATTCCACCCACAAGGACTGGTCCTTGCAAATGTGAATCCCTCTGCAGAATCAGAACCTCTAAGCAACGACAGCTTCTTTTCGCGGTGACTTTGTAGAGTGAAAAATCTGAAATAGCTCAAGACAATATTTGGGGCAGCCTTGTGCTCATCCCTTTCCCAGGATGGGGAGGGTCCAGTCTGAGTTAACATCTGCTGAGAGTGCCAGGATCCCACCCTCTGAGCAAACAGCCTCCCAAACTTTTTATTTCAGACAGTCACCAACACTTTGCCTGTCATGAAAGAGCAGGTTTGATGGAATCACTCCTCAGCCACAGGCAGCTCTAGGAACAAAGCCATCACCCATTTTGGTCCCAAAGTCCTTGCCCAGCATCCAGCTGCTTTTACACAACCCAGAGCTAGGCCGTGCCCTGGAGAGCAGCAAAGCCCAGCCCTGAAGACACACCCAATTAATTGGGGTCTTGACTTAGTGAGGTCAGAGCCAATTAGCTCAATTTGACCCAGCTGCTTTAAGCAACACTTTTCTAGTCTCTTGGAGCTTGTTATCACACAGATTCATCTCGGTGCCAGATGAAAAATGAGCTGTCAGAGCAGGTGTGACCCTCTGGGATGCATTTTCATCCTTTCTGGGGATGACAACAGGAGAGAGCCCAGGAGGAGAGAGCAGCCTGGTGCTTGCAGCCCAGCACTCCGGAGCTGCTCCAGCCAGGAACAGCCTCTGTGTGTCCACTGCTTGTTGAGGAAAAAAACGTCCAGATACCCCTCACCTCCTGCCAGCCCACCTGCTCCACGAGGGACCTGCTCAGGACACAAAGTCTGTGTTATTAATAACTTATTAAACTTAATGTTTAATAACTTTGTGCCCGAGCAGGGGCAGCTACAGAGCCACCACTGCCCCAGGTACCACATTAACTCCAGCAGTGGACCTGGAGTTGACCAAAATTCCCTTTCTGGACACATTTAATCTGCAGAAAGAAAGGCCAGGCTGGACAGGGTTTGGGGCAAGCTGGGATAGTGGAAGGTGTCCCTGCCCATGGCAGGGGTGGGACTGGATGGGCTTTAAGTCCCTTCCAACTCAAACCAGTCTGGGATTGTGTGAAAGAAATAATCCTGCTCTGCCCCTTTTCACTGTACGAATGAAAGATGCAGATCAGAGAAAGCCCAAGCCACAGCACCCATGTGTGCAGCAACCTCAGCAGCTGGGGTTTTACAAAAATGAAAGAATCCTCAACAAAACTTTCCCTTTTCCTGAAAGAAAATGTACAATTAGAGGGGTTCTTTTCTAATGAGACATGTGAAAGCAAAAAAAAAGTTTGTTTTCTTTTTTTGAACCGGTATTTCAAAGCAACAAAATAACCCCCATTTTATGTGTCATTTTACTGACATCCCCAGCTATGTCAATGGCACTGCAAACCCCCTCAGTGAAGTGGAAAACACCAAATTCTCCAAATTTGTTTTTATTCTGTGAGCACTGCTTTCAGTCTGCCAGATGTTCTTGTCAAGATGTCACATACTGAAGCATTTAGAATTTCTTACAGACAAACTCCCACTTCCAGAAGCTCTCCACAGGCAGCAGTGGGGGGCTGCTCATCACACCTGGCAGCAGCAGCAGCTCAGGGCACTGCTCTGTGGGAGATGCCTTCAAAGGAAACCAGGAGAGGTGACCAGAAAGGTTCCCCTCTACATCAAAGACATTCCAGCCCCAATTCCTCGCTGCAGGTCCAGTCAGTTTGGTTTGATCATGGACTGGGACACCCCAAGCAGGATCACAATCAGGAGGTGTCACAGCCACAGGATCATTGAGTGATTTAGGTTGGAAAAGACCTCCAGGATCATCAGGTTCAAGCATCCCGCAGCACTGCCAAAGCCACACTAAACCATGCCCCAAGTGCCACATCCAAATCCACATGGATTTTAAATCCCTCCAAGGTGGTGACTCCACCGCTGCTGTGGGTAGCTGTTCCAATGCCTGATAATCCTTTCAGGGAAATTTTCCCTAATATCCAATCTAAACCTCCCCTGGTACAGCCTGAGGGTGTCTCCTCCTGTCCCATCACTCATTCCCTGAGAGCAGAGCCTGACCCCACGCTGGCTGCACCCTCCTGTCAGGGAGTTGTGGAGAACCACAGAACCCCATGAGATGTCACATCCCTTCTTCTGGCAATTGGGAGCAGTGATAACCCCTAATCCCAGGGCCTGGGGCATGAGATCCCCTCTTAGGGTTTCCCACATCACCCCAAGACTGGAAACATCTTGTGTCCCCTCAGTAACTGCAGTGGGGAAACCCCAGCTCCCCACATCAACAGCACCCACCACACGAAAAATCATTGGGATGTTGCCCCTCTGTGTGCCCACAGCAGTCAGGAGGGAGCTCTGGAAGTGTCTAAGGCCAGGTTGGATGGGGCTTGGAGCACCCTGGGATAGTGGAAGGTCCCTGCCCATGGCAGGGGTGGAATGGGATGAGCTTTAAGTTCCCGCCAACCCAAACCTATCTAAGCAGGGCTGAGATGGCTTTTCACCCCTCTCACTGAATATAGAGATAAGATAGATAAAAATAAATGCACTCATTGAATAAGCACTCGCTACTGAGAAGTGTTATGGAACCAGCCATGAACCCCTCCTGCCTACCTTTGATTGAAATAATGGATTTTTTTTATTATTCATCTTTCCCTGACATTCCCTTATTATCATAACCAAGCCTAATGAATGCAATTAAAGCCAGAAGTCTCTCAATTTCTTTCCTTTCTGAACAGGTTTCATTTATTCTTTTTTTTTTTTTTTGAAGCCCTGGAACAGAGCAGCAGCTGAAGTCACAACTCACACAAAAAGAATTAGGAACAAAACCCCAGCCCGAGTAGCTGCTCCTCCAGGATTCCCAAACACACAGCCTCAGAGATTAGGGAAATGGAGGGGGCTTGTGCACAAAGCTACAAAAATAAAAGTTAAATGTTGTGTTGGGCCAAGAAGAAAGCAAATTCACCAAGGAATAACTCTTTCTGCCTCTATTAGTTTCAGCAGGCTGTGGTGCTTCCCACAAGCCACTAATGCAGCCTAATTGGGAGGGGACGGATGGAGCTCAGCAGCTGCTTACCAAACTTTATCATTATTTTTCATGAGGTCCCAATTTTCCCTGCTGCCTTGGATTTGCTTTTCCTCTTTGTATTTCGCTGTCCTGTGCTTCGTTTTCTTTCCTCTCTTCCTCCTCCTCATCTCTCTCTGTTTTCTCACAACCCCCAGGGCTGGCCACTGAGTAAGAGCCTTCACAAGCCCCTCACAGCCTGGCAGCAGCCAATCTCCTGCTGTGCCCCGAGTGGAACAGCAGCACAGCACATTCCAGCATCCCCAGAGCTCCTCCACAGCCGGGGGATGGCTGGCCCAGGGCAGGGTTAGATGGGATATCAGGAGGGAAATCTTCCCTGGCAGGCCCTGGCACAGGGTGCCCAGAGAAGCTGTGGCTGCCCCTGGATCCCTGGAAGTGGCCAAGGCCAGGTTGGACAGGGCTTGGAGCAGCCTGGGACAGTGGAAGGTGTCCCTGCCCATGGCAGGGGTGGCACTGGGTGAGCTTTAAGATCCCTTCCACCCCAAACCATTCCATGATTCCATGATCATTAGGGCCAAAGGCCCTGCTTTTACCAGCTACAGCCAAGGTTATGGAGGCTTTTTGGTGATCAGGATGAATCCAAACCAGCTGACAGGCTGGAAACACCAAGTTGGGCTCATGCGGTAGAACACACTCAAAAATTTTTCACCATAGGCTGTGAAACAAATGGGAAAAGATTCTAGGGATACATTCCCTAGGCAGGACCAGAGAATCAGGGAATGTCCTGAGCTGGGAGGGACCCACAGGAATCATCCAGCCCAGCTCCTGGCCCTGCACAGACACCCCAACAACCCCACCCTGGGCATCCCTGGCAGCGCTGTCCAAACGCTCCTGGAGCTCTGGCAGCCTCGGGGCCGTGCCCATTCCCTGGGGAGCCTGGGCAGTGCCCAGCCCCCTCTGGGGGAAGAACCTTTCCTGATCTCCAGCCTGACCCTGCCCTGGCCCAGCTAAGGGATGTAGGGACCCACACCCCACATCCACCCCTGTGCACCTCCCACCCAGAGGAAACTGCTATTGATGATCTCCCACTTAAGCTCTGAGAGGTCCCAGGCTTCATCCAGGTCCTTCCCTGGGCAGGTTCCAGCCTCCCCAGGCCTGAGGACACGGCTTAGGAATTACACACTTCATCTTCTGTCATTCGCTGCCCCGGAGGAAGCAAGGCTCCAAATTGAATTATCATAAAGAAATCAATTCCAGATCAAACCGCTGTGAAATTATAATTGCTTTAATGATCTGCAGGCTGGAATAGACAGGGCCCAGGGAAAGCATCATACACTTTCCCTCTTCAGTTCATAAGGCTCCTGTAGGAATCAGCCTTTGTTCACAGGGAGCATTAGTGTTTTCTAATTATGTATTAATTTAATCTACTATTAATTTTCAATTATTGTTATTACACAGGAACTTCCTTTTTCCCCAAATGTGACTGCTGCATAAGATGCCGAATTCCAAGCAGCTCTGGGGTGAGCTGATAGGCAGCTGCTTAGCCTTTAAAAAGGGAAAAAAACCCTTCAACAACCAATTTTGTTGAAGACATTCCAACCAAACAAAAATATATTAAAAAAAAAGACACACGCAAACCTTTCTGACTCATCTGAAAATGAGCAGCATTTTACCAGCAGCCTGTTTAGCCTAAAGGCTTAAATCACTTAGGTACGGCGTGTCTGTGGAGATTTTCATTAGAATTGACATTTTGACAACTGCAAAAAAACCCTACAACAACCCTGCTCACAACAGGACGGGTAGTTTAAAAATAATTATCAACCACAGGACAAAGGCACTCAGGGAAATGAAGTTTCACTAAGGTCTCTTCTTCCTAAAGATGATATTTAGAAAACAATCAACCATCCTTCCTTAATTAATTGAAGATGCAAAAATAGCTCTGGATTTTCAGCATTACACATGGGCAGGAGCAGAAGGGACAGGGCTGTGAGCAGAGCTGGCCTGGATGGCTAGCAGAAGTGTCTCTGACTGTGGGGGGATTTAATTCTTGGATTTCACATTCCAGAGACTCTGCTGGCACTGAGGCTGGGCCCTCTTCACTACAGAAAACATCCGAGATGCCCAGGGGAAAAGGAAGCTCCCAAAAAACACAGAATATGTCAAACCTGACTGGCTTGGTTTGTCCTGCCTTTTCCAGGGATGCTGGGGATGAGGCTTCCGAGAGGGAATGCAGAAGGCCTGCCCCTGGATGTGGAGCTAGAATCCCATCCAAGAACCAGTAAACTAGGGAGAGACTCTCCAAAGGCTTCAATAGCTTTGGATCAGAGGGACTCACGCCCGCTTGCAGTGCATACAAAACAAGGAATTAGATAATCCTGCGAAATAAAGGCTTAGGCAGTGCCTTTGTCTCTGCTGGTCCAACAGCAGCAGGATGAGCCCATCAGAGCAGAGCTCATGGTGCACCACAGTGACAGAGCTCCTGGGGCAGCAGGACTGATCCTGTGCAATCCTCAGGGAAGGGCTGACCCGCAGCCCAGGAGTGGGCGTCCCCCTGAGCACATCCCCTCTGTGAGGTCCCTGTGCCACCACCGAGCCGGGGTCAGTCTCCTACAACCCACTGAGGTGACAAAACCCCACAGGCTTAGGGCACAGGGAGCACCCCAAGGTCTGTGTCCAATTCCCTGAAACACACGGCCTAACTCCCTGCAGGGAAACCTTTGGACAAGTCTGCAGAACACAAAGAATAGGAGAAACCTGATTTTTTTTTGCCGAAATAATAAAGTCTAAGGTTACTTTCTGAGGTCAGGAAGGTTTCTTTTGAGCCATGTGGTCCAGGTGAGCTGTCTGCCAATACTCCTGCCCTGTGAAAGCCCCATTTATCACAGAGTTCTGTTCTTCTATTACTGTGTATCAAAACAGCTGTAGTGAAACCAGAATTACTCCCAACTTGTACCACAGTATCAGCAAGCCAGGCTCAGCTCATCAGCTGCAAAAGTGTTCTGGCATGGAAAAGCTGCACAGGGAATAAAGTCTTCCTGATACAAGGAAATACCTTGTTCTGTGGAACATCCCACCATGAAGATCAAGAACCTGGCAAGTTTTGAAGACAATCTGGACTGAAAGAGATAGAGGAGATAACTCAGGACATCTTCAAAAATTAGTACCTCAGAGCCCCTACCATTGCCTAAAAGGGCTCCAGGAGAGCTGGGGTGGGACTTGAGACAAGGGCCTGGAGGGACAGGACAAGGGGCAATGGCTTCCCACTGGCAGAGGGCAGAGTTGGATGGGATATTGGGAAGGAATTGTTCTCTGGGAGGGTGGGGAAGCCCTGGCACAGGGTGCCCAGAGAAGCTGTGGCTGCCTCTGGATCCCTGGAAGTGTCCAAGGCCAGGTTGGACAGGGCTTGGAGCAACCTGGGATAGTGGAAGGTGTCCCGGCCCATGGCAGGGGGTGGCACTGGATGGGCTTTAAGGTCCCTTTCAGCCCAAACAATTCTGGGATTTTCTCACAGACAGCACACAGTGGAATTAAACTGGAAGCAGGGATATGAGAGTGCCCAGAAAGTGTGAGAAGACTTCACATGGAAGCACAGACACGCGTTGGTCCTACAGAGACCAAGGCTGAGGATGTATCCCCACAACATCCCAAGGCTCCTCAAACTCTAGTTATGAATTTTTAAAATATCTATCATAATCATTTTCCTGTGCTGCCTTTCCAAGTTCATTGCTGTAACAGCAAATGAGCACACAGGAATTAAAAACACTCCCAACAGGGGAGCCACAAGGAGCCCCAAGGATTTCATTGGGTTTTGGAGCCTAAATCACAATATAATTTAAAAAAATAATAAGAGAAAACTCCCATGCCTTCATCAGATGCAAAGGTGCAGCATAGCATTTTTAAAGAGACCATCAGGAACCCGAAATTGCAGTACAAGTCTCTCCAAACATGCACTACAAGATCACCAGCTCCCACCACCTTCCAAAATTTGGCTGTATTTATTACTGGGTTCTTGACACTTGGGGTTCCTGAGGTCCAGCAACATGAAAATCCTGAGGTTTTTGAGGTTTTTTTCCCGCTAAGCCTGCTGCTGGCCATCCTGCTGAAATAGCTGCAAGAATAAATCTTGAAAACAACATCCCTGGAGGCGGCCAGGCAGCAAAAGGTAGAGAGGAAAGAAAAGTGCAACACTCAAAAAAATAATATAGAATTTGAAACCATGAGACCACTCATCTGGGGCTATTTACCTTGGGACAAAAAAGGATGACAAAAAACCACCAGGAATGTAAGATGTATATATGGAGAGTGAAAGTTTAACGAAAGATATTTTACTCAGGGAATACCACAAGTAGGAATGGGGTTTGATTCAACTTTTTAGCCGATTGTGCCAGATTATTACCTTGAAACAGCTGCAATTCCACCCAAGTAGTGTTGGGACAGTCCAGATGTGCAGGGCTCCTGCTCGAGTCTCACACTCGGCTCCTGAGCCCTCCCCAATTCCCCCCCTCCGTCACCACGGAACCATCACATTTCTCCCCCAGAAAGGGGCACCAAAGGTGACTTCTCCCATCTCCTGAGCCCATTTCCAGGGGAGACAGGGTGCCACACACAGCCACCAGCACTGACAGCTCCAGCCTGGGCTGGGGGAGCTCCCCGCCGTCCCTGCAACACAGGTCAATATAAAGTTGGATTAAACTGCTTGGGCTGGCATGTTTTCTACCTTCCTTTAAACCAAGTAACTCATGCTAATCTGCAGCTAAATCCCACCACCCCAGAGGCACTGCTGACATCAAGCAGGAAATAATTCCCATTCCAAGGGACAAATCAGATCCCATTGACAAAATCCAGTGTCACATTTTTATTTAAAGGAGTCTCAGGCTATGCTGAACACCTTGTTTTGAGCATTTTTTCAAGGATGGCCAGATCCGAGCTGCCCACAGAGGAGCAGGCTGGTTTTGGCAGGGTCATGTTTTATACATGACCCAGCACTGCAGCTTCTGCAGCACACAGCTTTGAAGAGTTATTGTTTATGGATGGGGGATTTTAATAAACTGGAGCGAGCAGGGGACGCAGGATTCCCAGCTCCTGTGGCATTCCCGGGTGATTTAAGATCAAAATAATCTGTGTGTGCATGGAGGGAAATCAAAGCACAGCCTTGGTCACAGCCTGGGGTGGCAGCAGAGGGACAGGCAGCACTTCTCAGCTGAGCACCACTGACTCCTACCTCTTTTTAACACCACAAGTTAATGGGGACAACCTCATTGGAGTGCTGGAGACCCTGAAGCGCCTCCTGGACTCTGACCAGGATGGTTTGCTACTGAATCAGCAACAGGGGTGGACAAGGCTCCATGTGGAGAGGCTCCCTATGGAAAAGCTCTTTAGGCAGGCAGGGTGTGGAGACCAGCCCAAAAGCAGCCCCAGGGGCAGTTCCACCTCCATTTCCCCCCAGTCTCACCCTGCCTTGGACAACGAGCAGCCAGACAGAAAATTACTGCAGAAGGTTAATAAATTCCTCTTAGGAAAGAACTGGAGGCACACAGGGTGGTGGCAGGGTCAGGGACAGAGTTTGGCAGACTTTTGACAATCCCAGGACCTCTGTGGCCCTTTCTGCTCCTCCTGAGTTGTCACAAAAATCATTCCAACGGCTCAGGCAAAGGACTGATTTCATTCCAGTTCTAAGAAGGGAGAGAACAACCAGGCTGCTGGGAGAAGCAGCCTGGCCCTGGAAGCAAACCCATCCCACAGTTCTGAGAATGTGGAGCTCCTGCCCCCAGCTGCCACACAAATATCACTTCCCTGGCACCACAGGAGCAGCTGTGCCCAGTCCCTGGGCTGGGAGAGGTTCTCTGGTTCTTGGGATCCTCAGGGCAGGATAGTGCCCACCACCCCAAGGGCAAGCACAGCTCGTGTCCACCACCACCACAGCACTGGTACCAGTATGGAACTGGATGCATGTGCTCCTCTGGAGCCAGAGAAGGGCCCAGGAGACACCCACCAGAGCCAAGGAGAGATGTCCCCGAAGTGTCTGGGCCTTCCAAACACCTGAGCTTTGGTGTATTTGGCAAATGAGACCTTCAAGGTCTTTGCCAGGAGAAAGCCAGCCCCAGCAGCTGAAGAATCAGTCCTTCACAAGGCCACTTTTCCATGAAGAGAGGTCCTGGTGAATGCAAAATCCTCTTTACCTCTGAACTTTCAGGAGGAAAACTTCCTCAAAGCACTGAACCTAGCCTTAGCCCATCATCTCCCACCCAAGTTTCCATCAAATTAATAAAGGCCTCGATGAGCTGTCGGGAGGCTCAGTCAGGCTCACTCCCCTTGAGGCACAAACTTCCCCCAATCCTTTCTCAAAAGGACTTTCTGCCATGGAAATGTTTGAGATTGATTGTTTTGGCCAAAGCAGTTAATTCCCTTCTGCTGTGAACACAGGGAATGGCACAGCATCCTTCCTCCCTCCCTTTTGTCATCTCTAAAAATAAGGAGCTTACACCCTGCTTTTAAAATCAAGTCAGGAGAAAACTGCAAAATGTCGAATACCTCTGTTTGCTTCACAACCAGAACAGCTGAGAGACCCCCAAAAGTGGAGGAGACTCCACTTGCAAGCTCATCAGAACCCAGAGCACAGCAAATCCACCCGCTGCTCTGCTCTCTGCCTCTACTTTAAACTCCCACTGTCCCCACTTCATCTCCTGCCCAAAACAAGCCCAGATTTCCTGGTGGGACTCCTGACTCACCAGCACATTTTCCTTTCAAAGGTCAAAACAAATGTGTTGTGGCAAAAGGGATTTCATTAGTTCCCTCTTAGTTTCAGTTGATCAGCAGGAGTTTAAGAGATTGGTTGCACTCTGGAGCTTCCCTAACAAGGCACTCTTCATCTTATTTAGGAAGAAGGGAAGGAGCAGCCATGGGAAACATCTCATCCCTGGATTTGCTGCTGAACACAGAAGCAGAGCCATTAGCAAGGTGGTCTCTGCAGCAGAGGGATCTGCACTGGGATGTCCTCACACTAATTTACACACCGAGGATCAGGACTGCAGCTGGAATTCTCACAGAACAGAACAATTTCCAGTTACTCCGATCTCCCTTCAAGTGCTCCAACACTGCTCGTTTCCCTGAAACTTTGTGCGGTTCTGTGAATTCCAGAGTCCATTTCCTCACCCTGGAAGCCTACTCTAACCCAAGGGCAATGCTCCCAAATCCATGGATCAGTCACAACCAGGTCAGTGCTCCACCTACCACCATTTACTGCTCCAGCCACCAGGAGCTGCTCATTGCCACTGTCCCGAGCTCCTGGGTGCTCATCCAGCTGCTTCAGGACACAACTTCACATCCCATTTGGAGTCTCCTGGAAAGCTGTTAATGCTTGCAGACAATCCTTCCTTTGCTGAATCCTTCTTTTGCTTGCAGATGCTGCTCATTTTCAGATGAGGAGGTGGCAGGTGGAGCCCTTCTTTCAGTTCAAATGTTTCTTGATAAGACTTGTGGAGCAGACAGAATCACTTTAATACTGGAAATATCTTCCACCCTGCACTGGGTTGCATAAGGACATCCACATATCCATCTTCATCTGCTCTGATTCCCCTCTGCCACTGCTCCAATCACGGTCACTTCCAAGGTCATCTTGGCTAACGAGAAATAATGTGGGCAGCAAAGCCAGTTCCCTCTTCAGATTTAAAATGAACCTTAGGTCCTCTGATTATCTGTTTTTAATGGATGTTCAGTGACCCATTCTCAAGTTCTCTCTCCAAAAATCCCCTTTTGTGAGAAACAAAGTTCATATATTGCCCACAGAACCTTATGACTGAAGACAGAAGAAACTCCCAGTATGAAGAAACCAGCCAGACTGGTTTAGGTCTCCTGTGTTATGGGCTGGGATCAGACTGAGGAGATCAGAGGACCCTGATGAGGGGTAGAGAAGCAGGAACAGTGAGGAACTGATCCCCATTAGTTTCACCCCAGTGGAGCATCTCCCACAAGATCAAATATCTGGATCTGAGGCCCTGTCCATCAGCAAAGGGAGACTCTCAACTGCTCTGAAAGGTGTTAGATCAGGTCCCTAACTTGCTTCTGGGCACGACAGGTTGCCTGTTTCCAACTCATTTTCTCCATCACCACTGCCAGAGTCAGAAGAGGTCAAGGAATCCCAGAACAGGATTGGCTGGGGGGAGGAAAGGGGAGGGAGAGGTATTTGCATTTTAAGAAATACAGCAAGAGAAACACAGGCTGCAGAGATCAGGGACCAAGGCTTTTTAGCAAGAGCAGAGCAAGAGGCAGCTGCTGGAAGCAGGGCAGGGAAGCATTTAGCATTTCCAGTTGCAAGGCTAATCTGATATGACACTGAATCAAGGCTGGATACGCAGCTCCGATAAATCTTTCATCAATAAAGCTCATTGTCACAAACCTGGAGCACACCAGGAAGGCAATAAACTTCACCTGCACACACAGCCCCCTTGGGGTCTTCCCTAAGGACATTTCTCATGGAGGCAGCATGTGAATTTTGTGATTCTCCCTCACTGGCTGCAGCGAGGAAACGCTGTCAAGTTTAGTCTTCGTAAAGAAGCAACTACACATCTGACCTACATAGAGTGCACAGATGTGAGTAGCCTCGCACAGCACGCCACAGATTTTTTTTTTTTTATGCAAAAAAAAAATTAAACACCACCTGCTTTGCCTGGGAATGTGCAGGAACAAAGGGCAGGTGTGCACAGGAGTGCTGCACCAGGATTCAGATGGGAACCCGGGAGCAGCACGTCCATCTTTTTTTGTTTAAATGCACTTCCCAGGATTGCCCATCCCTGAAAGTGTTCAAGGCTAGGTTGGACATGGCTTGGAGCACCCTGGGATAGTGGAAGGTGTCCCTGCCCATGGCAGGGGGGGAATGGGATACTCATTAAGGTTTCTCCAACCCAAACCATTGCCGGATTCTCTGATTTTCAAGATTAGGACACAGCTTTTGTTCCCAGGACTGAAAGCCCTGTAACCTTGGGCAGGAATGTGAAGGATTGACATCCATCCCCCAGGGATCTTCACAGGATGATTAATGGCACAAGCACAGGGACAGAGCCCTGGGGCTGCTGAATCAGGGGACAGCCACAGCACTGCCAGCACTGCTGCAAAACCTCTTCACTTGAAATCAGCTGCACACTCCTGCAGCACCCAGGTGACCTGACAAAAGTCCGTGTCCATTAGGACAGGTTGGGGTCAGGCTCTTCTCTCAGGGAACAAGAGACAGGACGAGAAGAAGCAGCCTCAAGTTGTACCAGGGAAAATTTAGGTTGGCAATTAGGGAAAATTTCATCACTGAAAGGGTGGTCAAGCACTGGACAGGCTGCCCAGGGCAGTGCTGGAGTCACCATCCCTGGAGGTGTTCCAAAACCATGTGGACGTGGCACTTGGGGACACAGGTTAGTGGCTGGTTAACCCCATGCTGCTGGGTTAACAGCCGGACTCGATGGTCTTAAGAGTTCTTTCTCAACCTCAGTGATTCTGTAACTTTAGGTGTCTGTCACCTCCCAGAGTTTAACCCCGAGACAAAAAAAGGCTGGAAAATCAGTCGATGCAGCAATAGGAAACAGGTGCTGGAGGCAGATTTGCCAAGGAAGGTGCTCAGAGCGGGGCCAGCTCCTCACCGGCCAACACTTAAGCCCGGCAAACACGGCAGCTATGCAGCTGCACCGAGCTAAATCCCACATGCCAGGCATTCCCCAGAGTCCAGGCCCTCCGAGAAAATCAGCTGTGACAGGGCAAAGCCCCAGGAATGGGGTGGGAAGGGCCGGGAGCAGCAGCGCCTGGGCTCGGGCACCCTGCACCTCACTGGGGCTGGGTGAGGGATCTGCAGGCAGGGGCTGGGGGAGCCCAGAGCAGCACAGTGGGAACAGGGAGCCCAGTCCTGGCTTTGTTCCCAGCTCTGCTGCTGCCCAAGGTCAGGCCAAGTCACATGCCCTCCTACCTGTTATATATTTAGAGCATCAGCGCCAGAGCCACGACTGCTTCTCACCAAGCCCAGAGCTTCAGACACCCCCCTGCTGCAAGGGGAAATGTCAGCACTGGTTATCAAGTCCTGCAGATTTGTCGTATTTGTTTGAATTTTTTTTTTCAGGGAGGGGGCAAGAAGTAACTCTAGAGGGTGGGAAGCCTTATCAATACCTCCTGGTTGCCTTTATTCTCACTAGAAAACTTCGAGCAAGCAAAATTTGAGGGATGAACAAGAATTCAAGGAAGTGATCACAGCACCAAGGCTGCCAGAGCTCAAGGGACACTTGGACAATGCTCTCAGGCACAGGGTGGGATGTTTGGAGTGTCCTTTGCAGAGCCAGGAGTTGGACTCGATCCTTGTGGGTCCCTTCCAGCTCAGAGTATTTCATATTTCCAATAAACTAAATTAATTGGTTTGCATCAATTTTATCAGCTGGTCTATTTGTTAGAGATCTGTCTTGCTCAGAACTGTGAGACTCAGAGTAAAATAAGTTGACAAACTTCAGGGTGAGAAAAAAATATAAAATCCAAACTTACTGCCTGATTTGACCTGGAAATTTATAAAGCAGCCACTGACAGCACAAGTCCTGGCTCCCTGCACCCCAGCAGCATCAGCCTGTTCGGTACCAATAGGGACAACAATTCCAGCATGGGCTGAGGGCATCTACTTCCAAAGGCATCAGCTTCCAAAACCACTTTCTTTTAACAATAACTCAGTGGCTCTAAAGGCTGTTTGCCATCACTGCCACATTACTGCAGAGATGCTCAGGAATGCTCCCCTTCTGTTACAACCCAGGAGAGAAATCAAAATTCACTGTATTTTTAAGATTGCTGGGCTCCTTTGCCCAACTGCATTTTGCCCCAAGATATGGCACCTACCCAGCCTGAGCAGCCTGTTACAAGTGGTTCATTCTCTTTTTGGGGACTTGTAGAGAAAAGGCTTTGTGTAAACATGCAATATTTACTCCCCAGCATGCTGTAGTTTGGCAAGCCAGCTGTGCAGACTTGGGGCAAGCCATAAATTACTCATATCACTGAGTGGATAAAAGCCTCTGACTCGCTGAGCCAGAATTCCCTGCACCAATGCCTCATAACAAACTATAAAATATAGATGTTTATGCTACATATAAGGCTAAAATCTATTAACTCTGAGGTCACAAACACTGCTTTTCCCCCTCTTGCAAATGAGGAGTTGAAAAGGCAGAGAGCATCAGCATACAGAAGGGGATGGGATATGGAATCTGCAAATTGAACTGCAGAAGGAGATTGGAATGAGATGAGCTTTAAGGTCCCTTCCAACCCAAACCAGTCTGTGGCTCTATGATACGATAAATGATAATAAAAGCAGTGAATGCAGAGACCGGCCTAGATCACAAACCCAAACACAGCTCAGGCTGCTGCATCCCCCTCCACTGAGCCAAACTCCTCATCCCGAGCCCTCCAGGACCTCCTCTCACCAGTATTTTGGGGCATGCGCCAGGAATAAGGATGACTGTGCATTTAAATAACCTGCTCCCTTCCAGGTCTGCTTGGGAAAGAGGCTGCTGTGACCTGGTACCATCAAAGCGTTAACACCACCACCACAAAAAACTGTGTCTGTATAAAGGAGCATCAGAAACCTGCTCCAAATGATTGATTAAACCTTCCTGCCTGTTCAGCTGTAGCTCTGGGCTTTTCCATGCTGAATTAACCACCTCTGCTGTCTGCTGCCTGTTTGACACAGAATAAATGTTCTCCTGTTAGCGAGTACTTTTTTCCCCAGATCTCAGTACTCAAAAGGCAATGGAAGAGATCCAAAGTTTCTTTTCCAAACTCCCCTGCCAGCAGCTGCCAGGGATCACCTCACCTCTGCATCCCATGGTTTGCACAGCATCACCCCATGGAGCCCCCCAGCCCTTCCCTAGGGAGCAGCAAAAAGATCCCACTGCTGCAGTAAGGGGAGAAAAAGTCATTTTTAAACAGGATCCTGCTCCCCAAATGAAACACTAATAGATTCTGCCTCAAAATTAAGTTGCACTTTGGCTTTTATCTTTCCTGGAATCCCTGCTGCTTTGCAGACCGGGCTGGAAGATGAATCCAGGAGGACTGGGCAAAAACATGGGAGCAGCTGATTTATACTTTGGCTGAAAGAGCTTTAATTCTCCCGGTCCATACACGCAGCCCCTGTTCATTTGGAGGGAAAGAGGTAACTTAAAATATCTTTCCTAATGTCTGCTGGCAGAACAAAGATGAAGGACTGTAAGAGATGATCAATGTTTAAGCCCATCTTCAAAGCGATTTGGGAAGCTGCTGAAGATAAACAAGCAATTGGGGCCCAGGAGCCAGGCTAAAAGCTGACAGAGAAATTGCTATTTTCCAAGGCAAACAGAAGGCAAGGAATGGCTCAGTTCAGAGAGGCTGCGCTCGCTCCCTCGTAATTCGAGCGGGGTGAGAGACCAAATTTAATTTCTTCCTCACAACAACTTTAATTAAAATCATCTAAGCCCTCCCTGCCTCTCTCCTGCCACGAGGTGTGGTTGTGCTCACAGGAGGTATCAGCAAACTCGGCCTTATTACCGTGGCCTCTCTGGAAATGCTGTTTATGCTGCAGTCAAATGGCTGGGGAGCCCAGCGGCAGGGAAGCACTCGGCTCCTCATTAACAGGAAAACACACAAATCCCACCTTTCATGTGCAGCAGTGGCAGCAGCCACTCCCCGAGCGCTGGAGATGCTCCACAGCATCACCTGCACAGCATTTCCTGCCAGGGGAACTTCCCAAGAGGTGTTTCTCCTCACCCTCACCTGTGCCCTGAGGGTGCCAAGGTGCCACCAGAGGTACAGGATGAACACTGGCTGCAGAACGTGAGCTGCACCAAGGATTTTTGATCATAAACAGAAATTTCAGAGCCAGTTCCTTGACTCTGGACAAGGTCTGGACTGAAAGGACAAGCGGGAATGGCTTCCCACTGCCAGAGGGCAGGGTTAGATGGGATATTGGGAAGGAATTGTTCCCTGGGAGGGTGGGGAGGCCCTGGCACAGGGTGCCCAGAGAAGCTGTGGCTGCCCCTGGATCCCTGGAAGTGTCCAAGGCCAGGTTGGACGGGGCTTGGAGCAACCTGGGACAGCAGAAGGTGTTGGGGTTGGAACTGGATGAGCTTTAGGGTCCCTTCCAGCCCAAACGATTCTGGGATTCTCTCAGAGCCATCACAGACACGGGCAAGGTTTTACTGGCCTCTTGAAATGTGTAAGCATAAGAGCTGCACGCTTTGTAGCACAAGTTAAAAATTATAAATAAAAAGAGCTCAAGAGATTTCTGCAGTGCTTACAGCTTTTACCAACTCCAGAAGGAGCTTCAGGAGCTGTAAGAGCTCCAAGCATTGCAGATTGCTGCAGCACCAACAAAAATCCCTGTTTTACAGCAGATACAGCGTCAGGGACAGGAAGCAGGAGCTGCTGAACCACTGAACCCCCTCTCAGTGCCGCCCCTCAGCAGGAACACAGCTCAGGCCAGGCAGCACCATCAGCTCTGCAAGGTCTGTCCCACAGCAACCACGGAGATTTTTCTAGATTTGAAAAAAACCAATTATACTTGAGCACCAGCCACCTGCAGTCTTCTACACAGGGGCCACATCCCAGGCCAGAACAGTCACCTTGAAGTCCTGGCAAGTGTAGGATGTCACTGAAGGCCATGTGAAAGGCAACCATGAACACTGAGGGCACTGACACAGGTGCCAGTGACACAACAGCCACAGCAACAGCTGCCCCCGTGCAGGAGAACTGGCAGTGCCAGTGCTCCCCACATCCTTCCAAAGGAACCTTTCCTCTCACAAATGCTCCCAAGACAGTTTTCCAAAAGAAAGTTTGCTAAAGACAGAAGGGCACCACAAGCTTTAGACTAATAAAGACATCAAGAGCCTTGGCAGGGGAGATGTGCAAGCACCTCCTCTGTCCACTCTGCGACCTCTGCCAGCCTACCTGAGCTCGGGAATTCACACATTAAAACGAGCAGCAGCGGTTCCAGAACACCTTTTCCTCAGCACCGTCTCTAGCAGCAACTGTCTCCGTGTTTCCGTGCAAGCAGAGCCCCAGGGGAAGGATGCTGTCCCTCCAGGGAAGGTGGCACACAGCAGGAGCCACCCGGAATCCTGACCCAGCAGGAGAGGGGGCTGCACTGCCTCAGTTATTACTCCTGCTCACACATTTAACCTGGCCATTCTTATTCTACCTGTCGTAGCAACCCGAAAATGAGTTCGCATTCATTCCCAGCATGGCTGTATTTGTTGAAATGTAAGCCGCTTGCAAAAGCATCAGATAAAGTCGTGGCACTTCTCAGCTTCTTTTGTTTGGTACCATCCCCACATGGAGGTGATGCTGCAGATATCACCTGGGAGTCACTGAATTCACACAGACATAGCCCGGAGGTGCCCATCTATTTACCTCATTCTTGGTAGAAAAAAAACCCCAGCAACCTGGCATTATGTTTTCTATTTTAAAACCAGATCTTTTGGAATAAATTAAAAAAATAAAAATAAAAAGGAAGAACAGTTGTGCAACAGCAGTGGCAAAGTCTCTGGATGTTCAGTAAAGGAAATACTCTGCTGCAGGTGCAGGGACGCTCCTGGAACAGAGCTCGGCATCCAGCCGGGCACATCCTGCCAGGCAGCAGAGGGGAAGGAAAAGCCCAGAAGCCCTGAAATCAACTGGGGACCTTCCCTGCAGAGGCAAGGCCAAGTCTTGCCTCAGATCGCCGGCACCGCTTGCTCTACACATCTGTGACACATTCTCAAGGCTTGCTTTAAAAAAATAATAAAATACTAGCATTATGAGGTGCCAGGGTGAGAACTGCAGGATCCAGCTGCTCCAGAAGCTGCAGCTCAGGAGGTGCCCCTGCCGAGGGTCCATCCAGTCCCACATCTCTTGGTGTTGGGCAATCCAAGAGCCCTCAGTGAGCAGGACAAATGGCATTGTTTGGGTGTTATACAAGAGCCAGAAGGATGACTCAGGCTGCCCTTATAGCCCTTCCCTGGCTACCCAGAGCCAGGGCTAAGGAATCAGCTGCTCCCAGGGAGAGGGGGGCTCCAGGGACACCTCCTGCCCAGGTGAGACAGCCCTGGCACTGTTCATGCAGCCAGAGCTGCTTTCAGACAGTCAGATTTTCAGACAAAACCTACTCTCGTTTTATTTAAGAACAAGAAGTCATTACAATACTCACAGGACTTCACCTTTCTCTAGCAGGGAGCATCTCACCGGGAGCTCACAGCACTCCAGATTGCAGGCAGCACACTTTTCCACATCCATGCTCCAGCATCATCTGTTACATCCTGCACAATATTCCCCCAGCTCAGGCTCTGCAGGAGCAGCTCCTCTTGTTTGTCCACAGCCTGGCAACACCAGGATCCTCTTTCTGATTGTTTTAGGCTGCAAGTAACACGAGAAGCCCCAAGAAAAGCTTTGGATTCACTACGTGCACGCAGGCTGGTCTCTGTGAAAGGAAGCAGCCTTTGCTCATGGTTCGAAGCCTTGGCTTTGGTATTTCCAACAGATCAAATACTAAACCAGGCACAGACAGATGTTGGAAATAATTCTAATTCTAATTCTGCAGAGCACTCATCTAAGTCAATTCCTGCCTGGTATCACCTCGATTCTGCCTTTTATAAAGCATTAACAATTCATTTTCTATTGGAGATGGAGCTGGCAGACACCTGACCTTCTCATTAAATCCATGCTTTCAGGTGAGACCCCATGGCTACTATTACTCACTGGACTTAAACAGGTACACCAGGACTGGTGGCAAAAATAAAAATAGCCCCAGCTCTCGGCGCGCCAGGGAAGGCAGCGGCGTTCTGCGCACAACAGCAAAATCAACTTAATCACAAATGACAACTTCTGAAAGCCTTTACTTTGGATTCATCCTTGGCATTTTTCTAGGCCAGCTTGAAAACAAAAGCTTTGTCTTCTTAAAATGCAATTGCCTGAGGCACCTCTAAAAAAAGTGACATAACTCAGGTTTGAAAAATGCCTCCTGGGTTTCAGATCCTCCTAAGAGCCTCTTTACTATTCAGCTTGATTCAGATTACCCAGATCAGCATGAACTCTGCAGATTTAGCCCCAGCTACCAGCACAGGTATAAAAAGCACATATTTAGGATTATTTTTTTAAACTATATGATTAAAGCTCTACAGTTATAAAAAAAACCTTGTTATTGATCTGAATGGTTGCTCCCTCCCTTTTCTCCAGCAGGTTTATAAACACTCTCTGATGACAGTTTATTCTGAATTTCACTCTGTTCAGCTTATTCAAGATTTTTTTTCCCCAGCCTGTTTTTCTTGCTGAGTATTTTCAACCTTTCCATC
This sequence comes from Falcunculus frontatus, assembly GCA_013398115.1. Lineage (NCBI taxonomy): Eukaryota > Metazoa > Chordata > Aves > Passeriformes > Falcunculus > Falcunculus frontatus. The sequence continues at coordinate 72,685 of VZRV01000964.1, read as the reverse complement.
ACAAGCCTCAAGCTGTGAGAAGAATGAGCAACTTGTTTTGGAATCAAAATTTGAGCCTAAAATTTGATTCTTATTTCTTCTCCCCTGCATAAACCTTTTTTATTTCAGTAATTTTATGAGCAGTGACTTTGTGCTTCTGCAAATCCAGGAGCACAGCCCTGTGCCAGCAACTTAATGGGAGGGGGCAAGGAAGGAAAAGTCTTCTCCAAGACAGACACAGCTACTTCCAATGCCTATAATTAACACCTTGGATAAATCCACAGTACCTTTAGCATATCACAGATTTTTATACCCATAGGCTGTTTTCTTTGAGCAGATACAAGTTTACTGCTAGGTCTGAAAACTCCTTATGTAGTCACCAGTAAGGAACTCAAATCAAAAGTTTTGTTGCTTTTATTGAATAATTCGGGACAAGGAGAGCTGAAAGCTCTCTTGGTGATGGGAACACGTTAGAGTCTTTTTCTGAATGATCAAGTCCCATCACTTATTCCACATAAACTGTTCTCTGTCAAGAGCTTTAATCCTCTCTTTTCAATCCCTAAATAAAACATCCTCCCCAAACTCACTGCCTATTATCTGCCTTTTCTAAAGAAAGTGGTTCTTAACAGACACACCTTCTTCTGCTTTGCCGTTCCCCTGAAATCCATCTCCAATATTAGCCTGACAGAAGTAAAACAGCAGCAATCCTCCCCGGCACAGCGAGCTGGAGGAGTGTCTGAACACCCACCCCTCTTGAAGGAAGCTTTCACACGCAGCCAAAAACGAGTCACAAAAAGGCTTTCAGGAATGGGAGCAATAAACCTTGTGACAAGCTGTCACCCACAGCAGGCAGCCCAGGAAGGGTGCTACAGGGTCACCCATCTGAGGTTCTGCTCATGGCATGGGCTCCTCAGCTCCCTGACAACAGCAGTCCTTCCCTTTCCACCCCATTCATGCAGGCTCCTCATCCCAGAGCTCACCTGGAAGCCAGGCTCCTTCCCTGTCCTTTAGAAGAAAATAATGCCAAGAGCCCAAATCCCAACAAACAGCAGAATAACTGACAGGACAAAATGAAAGGGAAAGCACCATCTCCCACTTAACTGCTAAAGGGAGAGTAGGAGTGGAGGCACCTGTGGAAGAGCTCAGCCTTCCTCCCCGCTGCAGGGACAATCCGGAGGTGCTGTGACACAGCCCAGGAAAACAGGCTCAGCCAGGGTGCTGAGATCCAGGGCAAATGCCCTGGGCTTGTGCTGCCCCTGCCAGCTCTGGAAGGGCCAGCAGCAGTGGCCGACCTACCCTGCCACCCTGGTCCCTCCCTGCCTGGCCAGCACTGACACTGGCCATTGGTCACCACACCGGATTTACTGATAGGGGAAAGACAACAATTTCCTCAATATGAACTAAGAGGATCTTTTCTTCTGGCCTTGAAAGTCAGCCGTGATGCCACTGACTTCTGCCTCCTCAAAAGCCCCAGCTCCCCGTGACCTGAGCAGCCGCTGGAGTGTGGGAAGGCCCTGGAGCCCCAGAGTAGCATGGGCTGGTTCCCAGCCCTTCCCCACGCCAAAACCATGAGAGAATTATACTCAGAAGTGGTGGAGTCACCATCCCTGGAGGGATTTAAAACAGGTGTAGAAGTGGCACTTGGGGACACGGGTTAGTGGTGGACTTGGCAGCGACGGGTTAATGGCTGGACTCGATCTTAGCGGGCTTTTGCAACCTAAATAAGTCTAGGATTCTGGGATTCTGTGCTGAAGCACTGCAGCAAGCACAACTGCGATGGGTCCTTCCTGCAGGTGGGCTCTTGCTCTTCAGGAGCAAGTCAGGAAAATAAAAGGTGCACATCCACCCTGTTCTCCATCCCGTTAATTTGTGTCTCAGCCGTCTGGGCTGTCTCACGAGGGAATCAGCCGTCGGACACCCTTCCAAAAGCACGCTCAGATCTGACTGTTTCACACCCACCAAAGCTGCTCTGGAGTAAGACATGGAGTTTCATACACCGTCTCAAATCGGTGGAATCATTAAGGTCGGGAAAGACCTCCAAAATCATCAAATTCCGACCTCTGAACAAGTCCCCCCCATGCCTACTAAACCGTACGGCCGAGTGCCACATCTGCTCATTTTTACCGTTCCCAAGGATGGTGACTCCACCGCTTGCCTGGGGAGCCTGTTCCCAAATACAACTCCGGAGAGAAATCAGCAGCCCCAACATAATCGCGACAGAGAAGGCTCCGGCACCGCGCGCTGGAGCCCGCAGAGCTTCGCACGGACCCGCGGGGAGCGGGGCGGCTCAGCGCCGCTCGGGCTCGATATTCCGCCTGTTTTCTCGCTACGAAACCGCTCCCGGCCGCCCGAGGCCCCTCTGGCAGAGCAGCCGAGCATCTCCGGTTTGCAGGAGGCACAAAGTACCCCCATCCCAAATGTCCGGGACCCGCGGGGGGCTCAGCCCCGGAGCCATCGCCAGCCCCGGCGGGGTCGGACCCACCCGGCGGCCGCTTCCAGGCGCGGCACTTCCCCATCCCGCGGGTGCCGCATCTCTCCTCCCCGTTAAACGGAGAAAACCGTGCATCAGGGGCGGAAAAACCTAACCGCACATAAGAAAACCGGCGGGGAAAGCGAAGATTGAAAGCGAAAAAAAAAAAAAAATAAAGCGGCACTAAGTCACTGGCAGAGGGACCCGCGCTGCCAGCACGGACCGCACGCTCCAGCTGGCGGGAGCGGCTCCCCGGAGCAGCCCAGGGGAAGGGGCGGCAGCACTCACCGGGCAGGTCGGTGCCGGGCAGGTCGGTGCCGTGCGGACGGAGGGCGAGAGCCAGGCCCGTCCCGTCCCGCCTCGCCCGCGGGAGCCGCCGGCTCAGTGCTGCGCACCCCCCCGCGCCGCGGCTCCTTCCCGCCGACCGTACCACGGCTCCGCGCCGGGGGGGACACGCGCGCCGCGGAGAGGCCACCCTGCCGCCCGCCGCCTGCTCTCG